>JAVKPL010001309.1:0-167486 GCA_032173675.1 Gastrolobium villosum | reverse complement strand
ATCAAACTCAGCTCACAGATTGAATATTGTATCAATTAGGCAACAGCTAAACAAAACCATTTTACTTACTTAAATTCGAACTATGCAAATATAATATGATAGTATCTAGTTAATACCGACGCTAGTGGCACATATAAATAATCAACAATTCCCAATAAACGATGACAAAAATAAAAGTGATACATAGGAGGATTTTGCATGCCCGTGTACCTAATGTGCCAAAACATGATGGCTATATAAGCAATGGAATTTATGGGTACATATATGAGGCTTGGGTTACATGCAAGTGTGTGTAATACTCAAATGTTGTAAGTTTGGCCATAATTAGTAAAACTCATTGAAAATGGTTAAAATGTCATACATAGTATGTAATATGAAACATGCATTGATTAGCACCTTCAATTAATTAGGCCACAAGGGTTAGTTTGGATTCGTAAGTTCAGACAGTACTTTGCTTTGTAGAAAAGTTCACTTTGAGAATAGTAAATTCAAGTAAAGGCAAACATTCTTCTGCGGAACAAGTTTCGATATATAAAGAGGGTTCTAACAACATGGTAAGACATACTTTGCAAAATCTCTTGAAAGTGTTTTGTATAGTGAATAGAATCGAAAATGCAGTAACAGTTTAAAACCTAACGTTTGAAAATTTTAAAACAGAATTTGAAATACTTGGAGGCATATTCATACAAAGTTTAAATTACCCAAAATCAACTAAAGATTTATAACCGAACAGACTAATACTACAAAGTCCTCAACATGCATGACACAAAATTATTTATTGTAAGGTCTATAATAGACAATCTCATCTTGTATAACAGCCACAAACTCGCTACATAAAACAAGTACTTAACATCTAAATCATTTACTTCTACCACGAAAGTCAAGACCATGTTCCTTATGTTATAGAGAAGTACAACTAAAATTCCTTGCACATGTTGGACATAAAATCTTGGATTGGGAAGCTATACACTTAAAGATACCCAAAAGTTTTTCGCGCTTAATTAATTTCACAAGGACTCACTAAACTGAAATAAGGTTAAATTGTTCAAAATTTCCACACTATACCTTTATTTATTTAAAAATACCAATTTAACAAAACATGAAACATGCCAGCACTTTATGAGCTAACATGTTAACTAACCGATGTGCGTCATGCAAATTATGTATGTTTAATTCATGGGAATCTAATACAAGGAATGACTAACGATTCTCACATAAAAGTTAAAAATCATTTTTCGCAGTCAAAACAACAATCATGAAGGAAGCATATGTAGGTCAATCAATAACAACATAAGATGAAATCCCATTTTTAGCAGCAAGGTTTCATACACTATGATGTGAAAAATCTAAACTGGCAAGTTAAACAGTCATCATATAAAAGTCTATTATTATGAGCAAAAACAATGTACTATACGCAAGTCCAAATAGTCCAAATCACACAAAGCAAGTAAATACATTAGAGCAAGTATCGCTCACGAAGGGTAGAGGCGTAGGGGTCAAGTTCTCTCTTCTCACACATCACTACCTAGTTTACGGCTTCTTTTTTCACTAATGGTGCCCAGTGCTAATTTACCACTAAGAGATTTGTAGACCGTAGGCCCCCGTGTTTAAACCTTAATTAGCTCCCACTCTACTTTCTAAGGTAATAGCTGGACCTACTCAAGCGACCTATGCCTAAAAGAATAGTCAGGTTTTGCTACTCAAATAGATTAACCCTTAACACAAGTAAGTAATATAATAGAGTTAGTAAAGATTAACAGTTTCTACTACCCAGTTATATACTACAGTCACAGTATACAAGAGGTCATAATTCACAAGATAGGTATGGATTACTGTCATTATCTAGAAATAACTTATCATTATCCATGACTTAAAATATCACAAAGCTTTCACATCAAACACAAGCATATAAAGCTTCACTGATAGTTTACTGGAACAATGCTAATGATTCACCGTAATTTCAAGTAACAATTCACTATTCCACACTTAGTGTTCAGACACATGTGTACCCTGTGATAACCATGATTATGCACACACAAACTGCGCGATAGTGAGTTGATCAGGCTCACTACCTGGCAAAAGGATGTGCACAACCATATTTAATACAGTGTACCACCAGTATCATCGCACCGCCAATCCCGGTAATTCAACCAGTAACCCATTCACAACAAAGCTCAAACAGAATAATGTAGCAGTTAGCCGGTCAACTAAGCAACAATCATTCAACAAACAGCACACACTTCATCCAAAAACAAACACCATGAACCGGAACTGCTCTGATACCAATTAGTGTAACACCCACTCTTGTATGCATCCAAGAGGGTTGTTTGCTAAATCGTATTAGAGTAGCAGCGGTAAAGAACTCAATTAATTAAAAACCTTATCAAATACATTTAATTAGAAAGCTTGAAAAATCCAGATTTGTTTCTTATAAAAACAATATGAGAAAAAAATGAGGTTGTTTATCGAACATAGAGAATTTCATGGATAAAACCCTTTGCTGAATTTTCTACGCTTTTCAGAAAAGCTTGCTATCTTATAAAATCTGTATAAAATCGAATTTAGATGTGATAAAAAATATTCCAAGCTTCTGAAAAACTAGACATCCGGGGCATCGCGTACATATAAATTATGCGCGATTCGGAGGTGAATAGCCCCGCGGAAGAGGACACGTAAAACGCTTGTGAATTCTGTCCATTTTCTGGAACAGGCTGTAGGGCGAGGCTTATAAAAATTTGTACAGAATTCATATAGAGATGAAACCTGCACAGTTTGAAAGTACATACCCGGGGCTTCGCGTGCATATAAAATAATAGTAAATCGGAGTTCGTTTGCCCCTTGAAACATGACACGTAACGTGGTTGAAAAACTGGTAAAAATTCAGCACTTGGATTAAAAATTCTCTTTGCAAAACGTTTTTCTGATTCTTTTCCAAAACAGCCGCTGTTCATAAAGGTTCAAGGTAAAATAGAGATGATAAAGCCTACAGTCATCCAAGAGTACCAAAATATAAAGCATTACAGTCATCCAACAATCAAACAGTAACAGCAAAAATCCAAGCATCAGCAAGCAACAGCAAACTTCACTTCTTCAACAGCTTTTACGTCCTCCTGCCATTTTGGAAAATAGCAGCCCCGAGGGGTGAGAAAAATCCCAGTAGTGTGGCAACAAAACCAGTAATATAACAGTATTAACTAGGCACAAAATCATAAACAGTCACTTCAACATATCCTTGTTCCTTTTCCTTTTTCTTTTTCATCATATTCATATATATATATATAGCGCATATAACGCCTTTCCTTTTCATCATATTCATATATTGCGTATATAACGCCTTTCCTTTGCGCTTTTAGCACCGTCGTGCGCGCACTTCACAGTGGAATCAAATATACCCTTGGCACCTGAGCTCCATGTGGATTCCAACTGTGGGCCTATGCGGACTGATGCCAAGTGTCCCATACCCCGGTACCTTGGGGATGCCTACATGATGCTTGCTCAAACACATGGTCCTGTACATAACTATTCTAAAACAAGGCCTATATGATCATGATATATGCATGTCATGCTATGCTTTCACACACAAAGTTTAAAAATGCGGTATGATGTAAGGTGCATGCTTATATACCTTTCATATGCGTTATGCTGCCACATAACGTCTTTACCTCATAATCATATAGCCCTCAGGCACGTTTTAGGCAGTTTCCTTTCATCATAATGGAACATAATATTTTTACGGCATATGGAGCATCATGTTACAATTCTATACCAGTAGTCAATAGTTACATTAGGCCTCATCGCCTGACACTTACCTCGCGTCCATGCAATAAGCAACAGCACCAAAATTCAGCTCACTTTATAAGACCTAAATATATATATATATATGTGACAAGTCAGAATAGGTTCCATACAAATCCTATAATTCTTCAAGTCATTTCCATGATTCCCATTCTTGTATTTTATTTGATTCAGCAAGCATTCAAGATTAATAGTTCACTGCATAACTTTTTATTCCAACCATTGCTAACAAACCAAAAATCTTCAAAGCTGCATACCAATTCGGTTCTGCCCACTAAAATGAGTGCCACACATTTAACAATCTAAATAACCAAGTTAACAATTTAAAGACCAGCCATGATGCATACGGACAGCAATAATTTCCCAAAGTTCACACATTAAAGCAACATGACTAGAGTGGTGTTTACATAATTCATTTTACTAAAGGTTAACCATTACAAGTTTTCCAAGTCCCCAACACACTCACAGCCTCGGTTATAAGAGCTAAAAATTATTCCCTTTACCCAAAATCCTACTAACATCAATTATTAACATATTAACATATCATTTACGATTTTCCTAACTTTCTGACTTCTCACCACTTTCTTATTTAACTAATCATGTCTACATGGATTAAGAATACACCACACAGCCTGCCTTGTCTATACAAGATATCTATCACTAGCTTACAATGACAACAATCCTAGGTGGTTTCCTCACCTAATCCGTTTGCATCTCAACAAAGGAAGCATAGAGTTTTATGTTCACAAGACAACTTTTGACTTTAAGGTGCTCTAGAAGAAATAAGGCAAGGTGTCCACTAACTTCCTTTCGAGGGACAGGTTGCAGGTGCATGAGTGCATCATTATTTTCCAAGTCTAGTAACATTATGTGCGAAAACTAAGCCCCCCACACTTGAGCAGCAAAGATTAAGGGCAAAACCGATTGTCTACCACAGCTAAGCAGACCGAGAAGGTGGAAAGAAAAGCCACACAAAAACCAGAACTTACAACATGGATGCAGCCACAACCAATCAAGGAAGAAGAGAAGCATACAAGAGCTTTGAGCTTACCTTCTTGTCTACACACTCAGAATTCCAACCGAGCAAAATGAAACAGCCATGAGTTTTGCTCTTCACTCCTAGACAGCGCACAAGGAAGTAGAAAATGATGTTGGTTTTGGTCCCAAGCTTTACAAGATAGGTCTTTGACCGAACAAGGAATGGAAGAAAAGAATGTAAGTTGGTTTTCTAAACTACTTACTTGCTGCCACAAGGTCGAATCAGAGTAAGGAAGAAATATGCTTAAGTGTCTTGTTATGTTCTTACGGTTTGAAGGTTAGAACGGAGTAGGGAGATGAGTTTTAATATCTTGTTCTTCTTCTTAAGGTTGATATAGCCAAGGGAGGTGAAAAGGAAAGATGAGGTTAGGTGTCTTATGCAACACAAGGAGATGAAGGTGAAGTTATTTCTTTAATTTAATCTCTAGAGGTGTTTCGTTTAGAAGGATGATGTGAGGGAATGGGATGGTACCACAACTAGGTTGGCTGCAGCAAGATGAAAGTCACGGTTCCTTGAGGATGAGGGAGAGGTGAAGGTTAAGGGCTGATTTAAAGGCTAAGCAAATCAGAAAAGTCTTGCTAGTATGATATATTTTCCAGCCAAAAATCTAATGTGCAAACTGCCTCACCTCACTCCCATTGGATGCATGACTTTAATTAGAGTTGAACCAAAGCTGAAAAGGGTTGCTAAGAGCAGCAAGTCATCAGCTCACTTTGCTGCCCAAGGCTGCGCATGTTACAAGGGAAAGGATGGCTGAAAGGTTGACAAGCAAAGGCAAGGTCAGGGGCTGCAAAGATAGCAGAATTTCTGCGCATGCTAGACCTGTGTGGGTGCTGTCCAAGGCTGCGCATGCTTCAAGGGAAATGATGGCTGAATGGTTGACAAGTAAAGACATGGTCTTAGGCTGCAAGGATGGCAGAATTCTGCGCATGCATGCATGATTTGTGGGGCTGCAAAGTCAGAATCAAAGGGTGCTTGAGTGGCTGCAAAATGACAGCAAAGAAATCAATATTTGTCATGCCTTATGCGCACAAGGGCTGGTGTGGTTTGATGGTGATGGATGAGGATGGTTTTGGTCAAACAAGCAGAACCTTTCCTTCTCACAATATCCTATGCGCACAAAGTGGGAAAGCTTTGATGGTGATGGATCAAACATATAGCAATTTCTTCTGCTCACAATGTCCCATGCGCATAAGGTTGGATGGTGATGGGTCAAACTTGTAGCAATTTCTTCTTCTCACAAGGTCCCATGCGCATAAGGTTGGATGGTGATAGATGAGAGTGTGCAGCAGCTTTTTCCTTACACAATGCAGCAAGGAGGCGTGGTAGCAAAGCAAGGGACATCAACCAAGAACCAAGGACAACTCAAGTGCATTGGGTTGAAGGCTTTGATGGTGATAGGTGAGAGAAGGCTTGGTCAAACATGCAGAAGCTCCTTTTCTTTCCCTGCTGCAGCGTTTTGCACAAGGTTGCAAGTGACAAAATGCCCTCTTCCCTATGCACCATGCGCATGAAGAGATAAAGGTGCCATGTGAAGGAAAAGCCTAGGGTGAATACATATGGAAGGAAGCACACTCAAGGCTCCCAAGGTTGCTGCAATGTGGCAGTGGGCTGCGCACATGCAGGCTGCGTTTTATGTGGACAATTAACACACCATGAAGGAGCTTTGTGCAGCCAAAACGCAAGGGGAAAAATGGTTAGGATGAAGGGAATTTTTGGGTTGCTAAGGTCATGGGTTCTAGGGTCCAAGTCCAAAATAAAAATGGGTTCAAGACATAGGTCCAATTGATTTAATTAGGAATTAATCCAATCCTTCTAACTTTTATGCAACTCTAATTATTTACTAAAGATTTACTCCTTACTTAAAATTAATGGTGTACTTTTAAATGAGTACATAATTCTAGATAACCGTATGCTCCCTATAAATTCTATTTAATTGATTCCTATAACTAAAATTTCACATGCACAAAGTAGGCACTTGCCTTCCATGGTACTACCAATAAATCCTTAATTTAAAATTTTAATTCCGTTCTAGGGCAACCATATATATCTTATATAATCCGCATATACGTACTCTACCCTATTGCTAATTGCAATTTTAATAAGTTCTTAATTAGACGGGATGTTACACTGTATATGCGAGACATGCTAAATGTGGAACACAAAAGGGAGACTTTTAACACTTTTACTATTTTATTTTGGTTTTAGTTTTTATTATTATTTCATTTCATTTCTGCATCTGAAAAAAAAAATTTGAATTCCAGAGCAAGCAATCTCAGGTTTGACATATTGCTTCAAGTCTTAAATTGGAATGAGTCATCAAAAACATGATATCTGTGAATATTCATTTTTGCATATAATTTGAGAATGTTGTCTGCTTGTCTGTATAGCTACTTTATGGTGAATCTTTCTAAGATAATGCCTGATGTGAATTCTGGAAGTTAGATCCTGGTTTGAGAAACAGCATAGAGGATTGAGCTGAAAATAGAAATTAGAGAACCTCATTGTAGTGGTTTCTTGAATTTGAATTGTTTCTCTAGCTTGCATGCATGGCTGATATGATAAAGGCAATTCCTTCTTGTTAATTACTTGGCCAAATAGCTGTACTAAGAAATTTCCATTGCTAGCCCATTTGAGCCTTAGCCTGTTATTTCTTATTGAATTCAACCATAAGACACTTGACTTCTATTCCTATTTGACATATCTTGAATGAGATTGAAGCACTGATTATAGAAAATTCAAGGAAAAAGTTCACAGAAGTTAAAGTGATGGCAAAAACAAAAGCTGAGACCAAAGAGAAAAAGAACAGAATGAAAAATTGCATAGCAACGGAAAAAGCATGAAAATGTCAGGAAGAAAGGAGAAAAAAGAAAAAAAATAATATGAATAAAAAGGGAAGGACTAAGTGAAATTATGTCTGAGCACGAAACAACTAGTAGTGTTTCAATCTCATTAGCCACTTCCCCAAAAAAACTCCTACCCTCAAACCAGGCCAAGATATAACCTATTAAAGACCTTTTGATCAGTAGATGCATGGCAAATGGATTCCTTATTTTTAGGAATTTGAGAATATGTTCAATCTCGTAGATTACTGCTACATTGGTGGAAGGAGTGCAGAACCCTCAAACACTGAGTGATGAAAATATGCATGTTTAGCGAGGAACATTCAAGCTGGGATTCAAATTCTTGATGAAACTGAAAAGTATTATTATGAAACTTTGCCATGAAGTTATACATGCATAGCAGTTTAAGATTCTTAAAATATATATGTTCAGATGTCTCTTTGCAGAATTCATCTTGCTTTTCTTCTGATTCATTATATTGCTGGGGACAGTAACGTTCAAATCTGGGAATTGTTTGATGTGCCGCCAGCACATAAGTAAATTCAAGCCAAAAAGAGAAGAATAATGAACTATTCCTCATCTAAAATGCAACAGTTCTTATTGTAATCCTTAAATTCCAAATTCAAGAGTGTTTAACTGATTTTATGCTCATTTGCAGGAAAAACAAACAAATCTGGAAGGAAAATGAGGATTGGCCAAAGTTAAGACCCACGCTCACAGCGTGAGATTAACGCTGACAGCGTGGGAAGACAGAGGCATCCACGCTCACAGCGTGAGATTGACGCTGAAAGCGTGGGAAGACAGAGGCATCCACGCTCACAGAGTGAGATTGACGCTGAAAGCGTGGGAAGACAGAGGCATCCACGCTTATAGCGTGGAATTGACGCTCATAGCGTCAGTTATGAAAGCCACAGCTGTACTGTCAAAGGGCAAAATTGGAATAAGAGGAAAAATTGGTTTTATAAATAGGTGGGTGCAATTCTGAATAGGGGGACACTGGTTCTTGACCTAGAAGAGGCCGTCACTGTGAAGAAGAAGAGGCTGTTCTTCATTCTTTCTTCGATCATTCTTGTAATTTACTTTCTTGTTGGATTTTATTTGAGATCAGCCATGAATATGGTTGGCTAGATCTTAGTATTGTGGTAAGGGTCACAACCCTGAATGTGAACCCCTTGTATTTTGGATCTGATTTATATATGTTTATCTTTCTGCATCTATTTTCCTTCGCTATTCATCTCATTGTTCTTTTAGATATGATCATTCTAATAGATCACTAGGGTTAGGATTCACAATAGGAATATTGGGATCCTAATTCCCGAACAGGAGGAAAATAGCTGTTCATGTAAGCACTAGGGATAGGCTACATGAATTGCAAACGTGAAAGATTCACCGAATTGCATGATTAACCTGAAAAGGAATTTCTAAGGAATTAGGGTTCTAATAAGGTTAATAAGGTTAAGATCTCTAAGGAATTAGGGTTTAACCGATTAAATAAAAGATGGTGAATCGTTTGATCAAAGCATAATTCATATGTAAATTTACATTCAGATTACAAGGTGGGGATCAGACAGGTGTTCGTACTCTGACTGCAATCTTTTCACAATTGTTTTTCACAACTCTTATAATTCAATCTCTCTTCATCTCTTTCTTAAGAAAACCCTAAAATACGCAATTTACTTTTTAATTTACTTTTTGTTTTTAAACCAACAACAATTGCTACCTCTTTTGATCCGTTCAACTTAAGGGGACTGGTTATTGTAGTACTTGGTCTACAATCCCTGTGGAGACGATACTTACTTATCACTTTTATTACTTGGAACGATCGGTATACTTGCCGAGTTCGCAACACTTATCACTCAAATTTGCGCACCAAACAGCCCAAGGATGTGCTCCAAAGATGCTTCTTGATCCAAGGAATATGCTCCAATAAGATCCTGTCTTATCCTTTTGTTATGAAACAACTTTTAAAGCCAATTCAAATTCGAATTCAATCACTTGAATTCAAATGTTCAAACATTCAAATTCAAAATTCAAAATTCAAAATTTCAAATTTCCAATTCAAAATTCGAATTTCAAAATTCCAATTCCAAATTCAAATTTCAAAATTCAAATTTCAAATTTCAAATTCAAAATTCGAATTTCGAAATTCAAATTCCAAATTCAAATTTCAAAATTCCAATTTCAAATTCAAAATTCGAAATTCAAATATTTGATTATTAATTTAACTAATTAAATTAATTAGTAATGGCTTGGACTATCCAAGCCCATTACTAAGCTCCATGCACCACCCACCCATTTAGGTGGGCTTCTAAACAGCTTCTTGTGCTAACAACCATTATTAGGCCCAATACCTTTAAAGCTAGTCCATCATGACTACAAGGTGTTAGTGTGTGACCCATTAGGTCCAACTTAGCTTCTGACATAAATGGGCTTGGCCCAACAAGCCCACAACCCAATTAATGACAAACCCCCAATAGCATACTGTTCACACAGCACAGCTACTGTTCTTCGAAATCCCAAAATATCTGCATATTACAAGGGACATATCCGGATATGCCATATCCGGATATCACCCTTACCATATCCGGATATACCATATCCGGATACCCAGACCCAACATCCGGATATCAATATCCGGATACCATATCCGGACATGGATATCCGGATATCTGTTCGACAAATATCCGGATATCTCACGACAGAATGCAGTTTCTGCATTTCGTGAATGTCCAGTCCAAAGATCCAACTTTTAACACTTAATTACGTTAAAGCATCATCTTTAATCTGTTTTAGGTTCATACTCATTATACCTTCTTGTTTACTCATTAAACATGGCCAAGACATCAACTTTAAGCATCAAAACTTAAGATCAAAGGTGGCAAAGCTTACCAAAGCTCAAAACAGAGTAATGTGTGCTCTTGGAGCTCCCCAATCTGACTCTACAGGTCTGACCAACCAGGCACACGAAAATGCCACACAAGTAAGGAACTTTCTTCACAAAGGTGGTCACTTGAAGCACAAAATGCCTCAACCAAGGTTCCAACACACCAACCCTCAAAGTCAGCACCCAAAACACCCAAGAACAACCCACTAACTCAGAAACACCAGCCTTTCCTTCAACCCAACACCACTATAAGATGTTTACAAGGAAGAACCAATAGAAAGGATGGCCATTTGGTGATTTTTCAAGAAGAAAAGGGTGAAGGCAATGGAGGAAGGCACAAGGTCAGCAAAAAGGTCCTCACTCAGCCACTATTCCCGCATGCAAAGTTGGTCCTAGGGTTTTGTGCCCATACTATGTGTATTTATAGCCCAAAACCACTTAAACGCGCAGTATTAACCTTAATAGCAACGCAAAAGATCTTGATCCCAAACTTTGGAATCTTAACCTACTCAATTTTCTAAGATTTTTCATATTTTTATTTTATTTTTCGGAGCACCTTTCCGGTATGTGCTTTTCCATAGCCAGTATCAGTTCTGGCATCAGATTTCATCATTTTGACTTGAAACTCGTTTTATAAGTCCTACATAATATTCTTGTAATTATCATGCACTCTTTATAATTTTTCGGGATACTTTTCCGGTACACATTTATACTGGGTAACAGAACCCGTATCTACATTTTTCTTCCGAAAAGCGACTTTCAGCATTTTTACTCACTAACTATAATTATTTAAGACAAATAATAATTATTAAGGTCAATTATGGAATCATTTCCTAATTATCGTAATTAATTCACTAATTACCTTAATTAGCGGTGCGGGTTCTTACAATCATCACCAGCAGTGGGAGCCATAGATGGACCAGCCTGTGCAGGGGGTGGAAATTGGGCCATCAAGCTAGCCGTGTCAATCCCCCTATCCAGGCAAAGTCTCTCCAGCATACTCATCATATAATTGCTTTGAACCATCAATTGCTGCTGATGCTGGTCAAGAGCTTGAAGCAAAAGTGAATCAGCGGACAGAGGTGCAGAGGAGACTGGAGGTGGAGATGGAACTGCACCGCCAGATGCTTTCCAAATGGCTTGCCTGCGGGATTCCTTCTGCATATCATAGAAATGGTCCTGAGTCAGGTTTTTCTTTATTTTCACATCTCGTGGCTCCTCCTCAGGTATCTCCACTCCTGCTTGTATACAGAGTTGCTCAATCAGCGAGCAATGAGCCAAGTTAATGTCTGATCTTCCCTGAGTAATGATGTAGACTATCCTATCAGACAGAATATCCCCAATGTGAAGATTTTCCCTCCCAGTAGAGTATACAGCAGAACTGCTCTTTCCACATTGACATCGCTCAGGTTAGTGGAAGCTATGATGGTATAATTGATGAATGAATGCCAGAAGATTGCTTCCTCATTGAGGTCCAGCCGATCTAATTTTTCAGGTACATCAGGCTGACCATGTTTTGGCTTCCAGGCAGAGTGAGGTTGAGTGATACCCTCACGTACTCTTGCAGCTATGGCAGGCATCTCCTCCCGATACACCCCTTCAACAGGCTGCATCCTATTGAATGTGTCTGTAAAATAGCAGGACTGTGTAGCATCCCAAGAGGTTTGCAAGAACCTCTCAATCTGAAATGCTGTGAAGGAGACCTCTCTCCCCCTCACCCAACTCTTTCTTGTCCTGTCCACAGTCTCCCTATTAGCATCGGCACAAAATTCCCTCAAAATGGTGCTGCAGCTGGCTCTCGGGAATTGTACCAAATGGTTCCAGCGTCTCCTTTGTATTTCAGGCTTACCGGACAGTCGTCCGCCAGGAAACTACTGATTCTTCGTTCTTGAATAATTTTCTTCTTCAAGAACCAGTTGTAATACCGGTCCTGTGCCTCAGGTGTCAGGAACCGGTTGCCATCAAGATCAACCAGCGCAGGGGCCCTAGGCCTCTTAGTGCCAGATGCACTGCTTCCACCAGTACTTTTACCTCCTGCGCCAGCAGTCTTTTTGGTGGTCTTCTTTCCCTGCACTCAGAAAAGTCCAACACAATAGAATACAGCATAGACATGTGAATTATGAAGCAAGGAAACAAATCAATTCCCAGATTTATCAGTTTGTGCAGCCTAAATATCATATGCCAATAAGTCATCATGGTTTAAATCAAAGTCATGTGAGATCAGAATCAAATTCGCATGATCTAACAACTAGCAATCTCATGTGGTCATGGCAATTGGTATGCAAGTCATGTAAGTTCAATGGATTTAAACAAAGTCATGTTCTTGAATAATCACAAATACAAAGTTATCCGCAGGTAAACCATGCATATCCTCCACAATTTTGTGAAACATGTAATCCCATTGTCGATAGATACACATGTTATAACCTTTCATGAATCATGCACTAGGGAATTTAAATCAGACAATTTATCAAACACCTAGCATGCATGATCAAAACCCTAACTATCCACACACTTAGATATCATCAACAATCAACCTACCATTATAGAATGGCTACATCAACAGCACATTGCAATAGAAAAACAAAATCTTTAAACTTACCTTGTCACCAGCCATTGTTGTTTATTTGCAGAAGAGACCCACAACCTTGATTTTTCAGCTCTTAGAATCCAAATTTCAGAACCAAATGCTAACCCATAACGGTTGAGAGAGATGGAAAAATGAAAGAAAGGAAGAAATATGGTGATAGGGGTGGGTGGTTGTGGGGGAAGAAGAAGAAGAATAAGATGTTAGTGGTGAGGGAAGGGTGTGTGGGAGAAGAAAAGAATTTGAGAGGGAGGGGGAGATGAAGGTGGCGGCGCGAGATGAGAGTGAGAGTGAAAGAAGAAAATAGGGTTTTGCCCCTTAAAAAAAAACTGCTGCGAATCCCGCGCTTGCAGCGTGGGTTTCACGCTTGGAGCGCGGTGCTCTCTGGATTTTTTTTCCCTTTGGCGCTCTGAGCACCATACCCTCGCTACAGGCGTGGGTTTCTTTTCTCACGCTCATAGCGCGGGGACCACGCCAGTAGCGTGGGTCTTACTGCCTGTTTTCACTTTGTGGCGCTGATAGCGCGGTTTCCACGCTATCAGCACAAGACTTTCTGCCATTTTCTCATGATCCAAACTGCTAGCGTGGGAACCACGCTATCAGCGTGGACTTAGCAAACTCATCTTTAACTTTTAACACCTAAAAATGTAAATGCAAGCATCTAAACTAAGAAATTTGAAAAATTATCCACTGGGTTGCCTCCCAGGAAGCGCTTGTTTAACGTCACGAGCCTGACTGGAACCATGATTACTCAGGTGAAGTTAAAGGGACAGAAATTATGTCCCTATTCACAGGTTCTCCATAGTAAAATTTCAAACGATTCCCATTTACCTTAAAGGGTCTCTCAGCATCAAGAGGAGAGATTTCAACTGTACCATATGGGAATACATTTGTCACACCAAAAGGACCAGACCAACGAGATTTAAGTTTACTTGGGAACAACCTCAGTCGAGAGTTGTACAATAATACCCGTTGACCCGGTGAAAACTCTTTGGGCTTGATCTTGCTATCATGCCACAACTTAGTCTTCTCTTTGTAAATCTGTGCACTTTCATATGCAGTCCTTCTGAACTCATCAAGCTCATTCAGCTGGAGTATTCTTTTCTTTTGAGCTCCTGATGGTTCAAAATTTAAAAACTTTGTAGCCCACAATGCTTTGTGTTCTAACTCCACTGGCAAATGACAAGGTTTGCCATATACCAACTGATAAGGTGACATGCCAATAGGAGTTTTGAACGCAGTTCTGTACGCCCAGATTGCATCATCAAGCTTCTTAGCCCAATCCTTCCTAGAAATTCCCACTGTCTTTTCTAGGATTCTTTTTATCTCCCTGTTGGAGACTTCAACTTGCCCACTAGTCTGGGGATGATATGGTGTGGCTACTATGTGTCTCACCCCATATTTAACTAGCAAGCTTTCAAAATGTTTATTACAAAAGTGGGTACCTCTATCACTGATAATAGCCCGAGGTACTCCAAACCTTGTAAAAATATTTTTCCTCAGAAAATTGACAACCACCTTAGCATCGTTGGTGGGAAGAGCAACAGCTTCAACCCACTTGGAGACATAATCCACAGCAACAAGGATATACTGGTTGGAATAAGATGAGGTAAATGGCCCCATGAAATCAATACCCCATACATCAAACAGCTCTACCTCTAATATATTATTCAGAGGCATCTTATCCTTGCGTGAAATATTACCCGCTCTCTGACACTTATCACATTTTTCCACACAATCTCTCGCATCTTTGAAAAGTGTCGGCCAATAGTAACCGCTTTGCAAGACTTTCTGAGCGGTTCGATTGCCTCCAAAATGGCATCCATAGTTGGAAGCATGGCAATGCCACAAGATCTGACTCATTTCAAACTCAGGGACACATCTGCGAATGATCCCATCAGCACATTGAAAATATAGATGCGGATCATCCCAGAAATACCTCTTTACATCTCGCAAAAATTTCTTTTGCTGTTGCCTAGTAAGGTTATGGGGCAACTATCTCACAGCTTTGTAATTGGCGAAGCCCGCGAACCATGGAGGAACAAAGACTACCATTACCTTTTCATCAGGAAAATAGTCATTGATTTCTTTTTCAGGACTATCTTGTAACTCTTTCGCCTGAATTCTGGAAAGATGATCAGCCACTTTGTTCTCCACTCCAATCTTGTCTCGGATCTCCAAATCAATCTCTTGAAAGAGTAGCATCCACCTCAGCAATCGTGGTTTAGCATCCTGCTTAGTCATCAAAAACTTAATAGCAGAATGGTCAGTAAAAACAATGATTTTAGATCCTAACAAATAAGGTCTAAATTTGTCCAGGGCATAAACTACTGCTAACATTTCTTTCTCAGTTGTTGCATAATTAACCTGAGCATCATTCAAGACTTTGCTAGCATAGTAAATGACATGTAACAATTTTTCCTTACGCTGACCAAGGACTGCACCAATTGCATAAGCACTGGCGTCACACATGAGCTCAAACGGGAGGTTCAAATCAGGAGCTGTAAGCACAGGAGCTGTAGTAAGCTTTTCTTTCAACAAATGGAATTCCTTAGAACATGCATCATCAAATAAGAACTCTGAGTCCTTCACCAAGAGTTGGCTCAATGGTTTAGCAATCTTGGAGAAATCCTTGATGAACCGCCTGTAGAAACCTACATGTCCTAGGAAACTCCTAACAGCATTAACATTTACGGGAATGGGAAGTTGCTCAATCAACATCAATTTTGCTTTATCAACTTCAATCCCAGATTTAGAGATTTTATGTCCCAATACTATACCTTCATTTACCATAAAATGGCACTTCTCCCAATTCAGAACAAGGTTAGTCTCATTACATCTCTTTAAGACTTTAGACAAATTGTTCAAACAAGAATCAAAACTTGATCCAAAAACAGAGAAGTCATCCATAAATACCTCTAAACATTTCTCTACCATATCAGAAAAGATAGAGAGCATACACCTTTGGAAAATGGCAGGTGCATTGCAGAGGCCGAACGACATTCTTCTATACGCGAAGACTCCAAATGGGCAAGTGAAAGCTGTCTTTTGCTGGTCTTCAGGAGCTACAGGTATTTGGTTGTAGCCTAAATAACCATCCAAGAAGCAATAGTAAGAGTAGCCCGCCAATGTCTCTAGCATCTGATCAATAAAAGGTAGTAGAAAATGGTCTTTCCTAGTAGCTGTGTTCAACCTTCGGTAGTCTACACACATTCTCCAACCTGTGATAGTTCTGGTTGGAATCAATTCTTGCTGTACATTTGTGACTACTGTCACACCACCTTTTTTGGTACTGTTTGAATTGGGCTTACCCAAGCAGCATCTGAAATTGGGTAAATCATTCCTGTAAGAACCCGCACCGTTAATTAAGGTAATTAGTGAATTAATTATGATAATTAGGAAATGATTCCATAATTGACCTTAATAATTATTATTGGGCTTAAATAATTATACTGAGTGAGTAAAAATGCTGAAAGTCGCTTTTCGGAAGAAAAACGTAGATACCGGTTCTGCTACCCGTGAAAGTAAACTGGCCTTTGAAGGCCGATGCATGTAAGGTGTAAAACAAAATTTTTACTGCGGAACATACATGCACACATAGGTTCATGCTTTAAGACAGCATGATGTTACCTTATTTTTGGCCTGATCAGTCAGGGAGATCAGATGTCAGGTTTGAAGGGTTCAAACCCTCTAATGGTGATCCACACCACTGTTCGTCAATGATGCAAGAACCCTTTCTTGAAAGCCACTAGATGAACACCACAGTGAGGCTTGCTATGAGTGGTGAAGGTGGAGGCTAGGTATTCTGTTTGGAAAGGTGTAGTGAACTACCCTACAGAATGGTGCATAGATGGAGGAGAGTTGGCTAGGTTTTCACAAAACCCTAAGGTGTGGAACAAGTGTTGTTCTGCGCACACTTGGAGAGGAGGAGGGATTTAAATCATTCAAAATGAAAACAAAATTTCAAAACCATTTGAAATTTGCGCATGGATTTGGGAGGATAAGGTAGAGCTGTTGCAAAACCAATTTTGCCAACAACCTCCAATCTTATCCACATGAAATTAAGTTCAAAATAATTTAAACTTAAATTCATAAACTATCATATAGTATATACTTTTCATGCGCATAATTCAGCCCTAGAAAGGGTCCAAATATATTGAATAGTTGCATTCAAAATTTGAATCAACTCACCCACTGATTCCCTCAACCACCAAATCTGAATGAAGCTTTATTTTAAGTGATAAGATGTCATCCTTATCACTTAAACTTGCGCACCAAACAACCAAGGAAGTGCTCCAAAGATGCTTCTTGATCCAAGGAATATGCTCCAATAAGATCCTGTCTTATCCTTTTGTTATGAAACAACTTTTCAAAACCAATTCAAATTAGAATTCAAACACTTGAATTCAAACGTTCAAACATTCAAATTCAAAATTCAAAATTCAAAATTTCAAATTTCAAATTCAAAATTCGAATTTCAAAATTCCAATACAAATTCAAATTTCAAAATTCAAATTTCAAATTTCAAATTTCAAATTCAAAATTCGAATTTCGAAATTCAAATTCTAAATTCAAATTCTAAATTCAAATTTCAAAATTCAAATTTCAAATTCAAAATTCGAAATTCAAATATTTGATTATTAATTTAACTAATTAAATTAATTAGTAATGGCTTGGACTATCCAAGCCCATTACTAAACTCCATGCACCACCCACCCATTTAGGTGGGCTTCCAAACAGCTTCTTGGGCTAACAACCATTATTAGGCCCAATACCTTTAAAGCTAGTCCATCATGACTACAAGGTGTTAGTGTGTGACCCATTAGGACCAACTTAGCTTCTGACATAACTGAGCTTGGGCCCAACAAGCCCACAACCCAATTAATGACAACACAGAGCACTAGCAATGCTTTGTTGCCCCAGAACTAGTCAGATTAATGACTTGATCATCCTATTGCACATATTTGGTTACCGTATGTATTTCCCTTCGTCTCGGTTATCTTCCCATTAACCTAGGGTAAGGAAATGTATCAACCCCTGCGGTTTAGGGTAAGCTTTATTCGAAATAGGGAATCTTCAATTTACTGACTCTAAAGGCAGATCATCTCATGATCTCTTTTACTATGCATAGATTCCCGAGTCCCTATAAATGTCATCCCGATTTCTCCGGTTTACAGATAACCTAATCTCTCACAGAGATTTGACGAATTCCTTCAGCTTATTACCCTAGCCCTATGCCCTTTTAAGACACGCCCAACAGTATACCTATGAGTCTCCATGTTTCAGGCAGACGAGGCATACAATCAAAACATGCCTTCAAGAACACAGTCTAGGTAATAACTTCTGGTCTAAGGAATGACATACCCAAACATAAAGAGATTACTCTAATGACACTATCTGTGAGATTTCCTCATAGAGTCTCTTTTTGGGTCTGTTCAGTGCGAGCTATACTCTTATAGGTCCACCCACGACTTTAGCTAAGATATCTCCATATCTGCAGCTCATGAGGTCTTTACCTTGTATATATACAAGTAGATAAGTCGTACTAGTCTTTACTCGAGATCACGGATCCCCAAACTCAGTGTCTCTAGACTAGGAACATATAATTAGGAATAGACATACAATATCCTTGAATCCTCATGATCGTGATCTCATCGCAGATACACAAGAGATATCTGTTCTATTCCAAGGGGTTTATCCAGTTCGTTGATAGATATTAACAGTAATATCGAGACACAATATGAAACTGAATAAATAGTGCTTTCATTTGTTTGCGACAAACAAAGTTCTACATCTAGTGTCCTTTATTTAATCAAAAGATTGTCTCTAGGACACCCATATGCTAACAAGCTCCCACTTGGCCTAGAGTCAATCAGACCTAAGTCGTATGCCCAAAGCCTCATAATGACTATCATGTTTTCTCTGAGAAACAGCCTTTGTCAGAGAATCGGCCATGTTATCGTCTGTGGGAACATAATCCATTTTTACATCATTCCTTCAATGATTTCTCTAATCAAATGATATCTGCGGAGCACGTGTTTAGATCTTTGATGAGACCTAGGTTCCTTTGACTGCGCAATGGCTCCTGTGTTGTCGCAAAGCAACTGTATGGGCTCATCCACGCTTGGAACCACCCTTAGTTCATTTATGAACTTCTTGATCCACACTGCCTCCTTAGCTGCTTCTGAAGCAGCTATATATTCAGCCTCTGTCGTTGAATCTGCTGTTGTCTCCTGCTTGGAACTTTTCCAAGACACTGCCCCACCATTTAAGGTGAATACGAATCCTGACTGTGACTTGCAGTCATCTTTGTCACTCTGAAAGCTGGCATCAGTGAACCCTTTCACTGTTAACTCATTAACCCCACCATAGACCAGAAACACATCCTTAGTTCTTCTTAAGTATTTAAGGATGGTTTTGACTGCCGTCCAGTGACCCTCTCCAGGGTCTGACTGGTATCTGCTCGTAATGCTTAAAGCATATGAGACATCTGGTCTCGTACATATCATGGCATACATGATGGATCCAATAGCCGAAGCGTATGGAATTCCACTCATGCGATCCTTCTCAGGCTGTGACTTAGGACACATAGCCCTTGATAGGTGTACCCCATGACTGACAGGAAGAAAACCCCTTTTCGACCCTTCCATGCTAAACCTCTTTAGCATCTTGTCAACGTACGTGGATTGAGATAAACCCAGCAGCCTCTTGGATCTATCTCTATAGATCTTTATACCAAGTATAAAGGCTGCCTCTCCCAAATCCTTCGTGGTAAAGTCTTCTGAAAGCCACTCTTTCATTATTTTTAATGTGGGGATGTCATTTCCTATTAGCAATATGTCATCTACATAGAGCACTAGGAAGACGACATTACTCCCACTAACCTTTCTGTAAACACAAGGTTCATCCTCGTTCTTGATAAAACCGTTACTCTTAACGACTTCATCAAAATGTATATTCCAACTCCTTGATGCTTGCTTTAGCCCATATATTGACCTTTGTAGTTTG
Source organism: Gastrolobium villosum (assembly GCA_032173675.1). Classification (NCBI taxonomy): domain Eukaryota; kingdom Viridiplantae; phylum Streptophyta; class Magnoliopsida; order Fabales; family Fabaceae; genus Gastrolobium; species Gastrolobium villosum. Next base: position 147,330 of record JAVKPL010001309.1, on the reverse strand, counting down.
CATACCATATGCTCTTGATCTTTGTTTTCAAAGCCTTCAGGTTGTGTCATGTACACTTCCTCCTTCAAGAACCCATTCAAGAAGGCGGTCTTGACATCCATTTGCCAAATTTCATAGTCGTGGTATGCTGCTATTGCAAGCATGATCCTAATAGATTTGATCACGGCAACTGGTGAGAAAGTTTCATCATAGTCAACTCCTTGTCTTTGACGATACCCTTTCGCCACCAACCTAGATTTGTAGGTCTGAACGTTGCCATCTGCATCAGTCTTTCTTTTAAATACCCATTTATTACCGATAGGAACTATTCCTTGCGGTTTAGGAACCAAGGTCCATACCTTGTTCTGATATATCGAATCCATTTCAGATTCCATGGCTTCAAGCCATCTTGAGGAGTCAACATCTTTGACCGCCTCCTCGTAGTTACTTGGTTCATCATCCTCAACAGTTTGCTGATTCTCAATCACAAACCCGTACCTCTCAGGTGGATGGATGACCCTCGTAGATCTACGGAGTTGTGTGTTTACTTCTCCATTGGAGAACGTCGCCTGCGGAGCATACTCGGGTTCCTCAATCTGTTCTTGTGGATCTTGCACTTCTTCAAGATCAATCTTACTCCCACTGCCTCCTTGAGAGATCAAATCCTTCTCAAGGAACTCAGCATTCTTTGACATAAACACTTTGTGTTCTTCCATGGAGTAGAAGTAGTATCCCTTAGTACCTTTAGGATACCCCACAAATAGACATTTAGTACTCTTAGCACTAAGCTTGTCTGATGTCAACGCTTTGACATAAGCTGACGATCCCCATACCCTGAGGTAACTCAGGTTGGGTCTCTTACCACTCCATATCTCATATGGTGTGGTCTGAACAGATTTAGACGGTACCCTATTTAGAAGGTATGCCGCTGTGTCTAAGGCATATCCCCAAAAAGATTTTGGAAGTTGAGTCTCACTCATCATAGACCTAACCATGTCTAACAAGGTCCTGTTTCTCCTTTCGGAGACACCGTTTTGGTGTGGTGTGTAAGGAGCGGTAAATTGTGAGAGAATTCCATTTTCTCTCAGATAACCCTGAAAATCATGGCTCAAATATTCACCCCCACGATCTGATTGTAATGTCTTAATCATCTTGCCACGTTGTTTCTCCACTTCATTCCTAAACTCTTTAAACTTTTCAAACGCTTCAGATTTATATCTCATTAGGTATATATACCCAAATCTTGATTTGTCATCTGTAAAGGTAATGAAATAAGAATATCCACCTCTAGCCTCAATAGACATTGGGCCACATACATCATCAGTATGAATGAGTTCTAATAACTCACTAGCCCTATGACTCTCAAGCCCTTTGGGCTTTTGTTGAATCATTTTCCCAGCTAGACAAGATTCACACTGTCCATAGGATTCCAAATCCATGGAGTCCAGGTATCCATCTCTATGCATCCTAGACAATCTTGTTTCATTTATGTGCCCTAGTCTACAGTGCCAAAGATAAGATTGATTATCCATCCTAGGTCATTTCACATCTATACTGAGCACTTCATTTCCCATTTCCAACACATACAATCCATTTATTAAAGAAGCAGTACCGTAAACCATATCATTCAAAATGATAGAAAAAGTACCATCCCTAATACTGAAAGTATATCCATCTTGTTCTAAACAAGAAATTGAAATAATGTTTCTAGAAATTTGCGGAATATAAAGACAATTATTCAAATGCAATAAAAGGCCCGTAGGCAAAATAAGGTCAGCATCTCCAACTGAATGAGCAGCAACCCTTGCTCCATTACCAACGCGGAGATCCACCTCGTTTCTATCCAATCTCCTTGGGCTCCTAAGTACCTGCAACGTATTGCAGATATGAGAACCACATCCGGTATCCAATACCCATGAGGATGGATTAGCATAAGAATAATTTATCTCAATCATGAAAATACCTGAGGCAGAAGCATCACCATGCTTCTTGTCCTTCACATTGTTTAGGTAGTCTGGACAATTCCTCTTCCAGTGGCCTTTCTTGCCACAATGGAAGCACTCAGCATCACCCTTGTCCTTAGGTGCCTTCTTACCCTTCTTCTTGCCCTTCTTCTTCTTGGCTTTTCCTTTGGGCTTTAGGGGGTCACCTTTTGCAGGCTCCTTACCCTTTCCCTTGGCCTTGCTAGGCCCACCAATCAAAAGAGCCTGTGTCCTATCCTTCTTGATAGACACTTCAGCTGTTGTTAACATGCTTAACAACTCAGACAAGCTCACTTGCATCCCATGCATATTGTAATTCATGATGAATTGACTGAAGGAAGGTGGAAATGAGGTGAGGACTAAGTCATTACTTAGCTCGGCATCCATGATGAAGCCTAGGTTTCCTAGCTTCTCAATCAGCCCGATCATCTTGAGAACATGGCTGCCAACAGACATGCTCTCAGTCATCCTACAAGAGAACAGTTCTCTTGAGGCCTCATACCTCTCATCCCTGCCTTTAATATCATACAGCTCCTTGAGATGTACGATAATAGAGGGAGCATCCATATGCTCATGCTGCTTTTGCAGTTCAGGCGACATGGATGCCAACATGATGCATACTGCCATCACATTGTTGGTGGGTTACGAAATCAAATTCCGCAAACCCTTCTTCCCCTTCCCGTGGAGCTACGGGTATTACAGCATCTAAAACGTAGGCAATCTTTTCGGCCCTTAGAACTATTCTTAGGTTCCGATACCAGTCCATAAAATTTGAACCGGTCAGTTTATTCGTATCGAGTATTGAACGCAGTGACAGTGGATTAGTCATACTATAAGCTGAAAAGGATGTAAAGATAGTTTTAGTTAATATAGGGTTATGTAGTTAAAAGAAAATTATTAAAGACTTGAAATAATTGGCCCCTCCCACTATTTTATCTAAGTCAATGACCCTTCCTTTTGACTTAGGGTTAATCTACTTTAGATTTTACCTTAGTGGGATTAAGAGTGCGATTATTTATTTTAATCTCCGTCTGAGACCGCAAGATTAATTTAAATAATGGGTTGATCTTTATCAACAGTATCTCATACCCTATCTTAACATTAGGTTGACAACTCTTTGTCACTTAGTGGTGCATCTCATGCAACCAACCTAGCACCATTACCCTAAGCACATAAGCCCGGTTGTGCCTGCAACTTATGTCTTAGTTAAGCATTAAACCAGCACCCTAAGTGTCTTACACTTCAAACACTACTCTAGCCCAACGAAATAGTGGGTCCCAACTGAGTTGTGGAGCACCACTATGTAGAAGAGTTTTGAGTAGCATTGGTGGTGGGAGGTAATCATATGCTTAATTATTTATTCCTTTTTAAGGGTTCCTTTTATCTTGGGGTTAATTAGGTCCCATCAAACGCATATTGTAAGTTATCATGCTAGTCGTTACCTATGTCAAACATCTATCGGTATACACTAGTCGCTATTGGACAAACATAATAACCATACAAAACGCGATTTGCCCAATTCATGCATACTAGACATTCTAATCATACATGCATATAAACAGTTTATATTGAGATAGCCATGGTGCTCGCGCTTTTGTCCTTTTTGCTTCTTTAAGCAACGGCCGCTTGTCGTCTATACGCCACTAGCCTATTTCTCTAATTACAAATAATTAAAGAAACTCCATAACATTTTGGAGGGACAAAAATACAAAATTTAAATTACAATACACTTGTAAATTAAAAGGCGCGATTACACCATGACCATCCCCTTCCTGTTTGTACCTGAAAAGCTCAAAACTTACAAACACAAACATTATATTATCACATAATATTTTCACATGTATTTTGACATTTAACATTTAAACATCAAAATAACATCAAGATTCATAATCTTAAATTTCTCATTGGCCGAATTTAAAAAACAATTTTAATTCAAATTTTGTTAATTCTTTCTTAAAGAAAACAAAATTAAACCATGCATGTAGCCATAAACCCCTTCATGGCCGAATCATATAGGTGACTATATGATAAATTTTGTCACAAAATTTCATGCATATAAACATGACACAATTCATGGAGAAAAATAAGAAATCATTCAAGGTACTCTTAGTACCCTCCATGGCCGAATCTACCCTTTCAAAAAGGGTGTTCCTTTTAAAACTTTCATAAAGAAAAAGAAACTAAACCATGATGCATAATATTTTATGAACATAGAATCAAATTTACATGTTCATAAAAACAAAAACTTTAACACTTTAAAGGATTTGTGATTCAAAATCCATATGCAGAATTTAAACTTTAACCCTTTAAAGATTTTTGACCGTGAAAAACTCCTTTCACAAACAAGGTACCATCACCCGTCGATGGTAAAGCAACTGGGCTCTGATACCACTTGAAAGTAAACTGGCCTTTGAAGGCCGATGCATGTAAGGTGTAAAACAAAAATTTTACTGCGGAACATACATGCACACATAGGTCCATGCTTTAAGACAGCATGATGTTACCTTGTTTTTGGCCTGATCAGTCAGGGAGATCAGATGTCAGGCTTGAAGGGTTCAAACCCTCTAACGGTGATCCACACCACTGTTCGTCAATGATGCAAGAACCCTTTCTTGAAAGCCACCAGATGACCACCACAGTGAGGCTTGCTATGCGCACAAGTGGTGAAGGTGGAGGCTAGGTATTCTGTTTGGAAAGGTGTAGTGAACTACCCTACAGAATGGTGCATAGATGGAGGAGAGTTGGCTAGGTTTTCACAAAACCCTAAGGTGTGGAACAAGTGTTGTTCTGTGCACACTTGGAGAGGAGGAGGGATTTAAATCATTCAAAATGAAAACAAAATTTCAAAACCATTTGAAATTTGCGCATGGATTAGGGAGGATAAGGTGGAGCTATTGCAAAACTAATTTTGCCAACAACCTCCAATCTTATCCACATGAAATTAAGTTCAAAATAATTTAAACTTAAATTCATAAACTATCATATAGTATATACTTTTCATGCGCATAATTCAGCCCTAGAAAGGGTCCAAATATATTGGGTAGTTGCATTCAAAATTTGAATCAACTCACCCACTGATTCCCTCAACCACCAAATCTGAATGGAGCTTTGTTTTAAGTGATAAGATGTCATCCTTATCACTTAAACTTGCGCACCAAACAGCCAAGGAAGTGCTCCAAAGATGCTTCTTGATCCAAGGAATATGCTCCAATAAGATTCTATCTTATCCTTTTGTTATGAAACAACTTTTCAAAACCAATTCAAATTCGAATTCAAACACTTGAATTCAAACGTTCAAACATTCAAAATCAAAATTCAAAATTCAAAATTTCAAATTTCAAATTCGAATTTCCAAATTCGAATTCAAATTCAAATTTCAAATTTCATATTTCAAATTTCAAATTCAAAATTCGAATTTCGAAATTCAAATTCTAAATTCAAATTTCAAAATTCAAATTTCCAATTCAAAATTCAAAATTCAAATATTTGATTATTAATTTAACTAAGTAAATTAATTAGTAATGGCTTGGACTATCCAAGCCCATTACTAAACTCCATGCACCACCCACCCATTTAGGTGGGCTTCCAAACAGCTTCTTGGGCTAACAACCATTATTAGGCCCAATACCATTAAAGCTAGTCCATCATGACTATAAGGTGTTAGTGTGTGACCCATTAGGTCCAACTTAGCTTCTGACATAACTGGGCTTGGGCCCAACAACCCAATTAATGACAACACAGAGCACTAGCAATGCTTTGTTGCCCCAGAACTAGTCAGATTAATGACTTGATCATCCTATTTCACATATTTGGTTACCGTATGTATTTCCCTTCGTCTCGGTTATCTTCCCATTAACCTAGGGTAAGGAAATGTATCAACCCCTGCGGTTTAGGGTAAGCTTTATTCGAAATAGGGAATCTTCAATTTACTGACTCTAAAGGCAGATCATCTCATGATCTCTTTTACTATGCATAGATTCCCGAGTCCCTGTAAATGTCATCCCGATTTCTCCGGTTTACAGATAACCTAATCTCTCACAGAGATTTGACGAATTCCTTCAGCTTATTACCTTAGCCCTATGCCATTTAAGGACACGCCCAACAGTATACCTATGAGTCTCCATGTTTCAGGCAGACGAGGCATACAATCAAAACATGCCTTCAAGAACACAGTCTAGGTAATAACTTCTGGTCTAAGGAAAGACATACCCAAACATAAAGAGATTACTCTAATGACACTATCTCTGAGATTTCCTCATAGAGTCTCTTTTTGGGTCTGTTCAGTGCGAGCTATACTCTTATAGGTCCACCCACGACTTTAGCTAAGATATCTCCATATCTGCAGCTCATGAGGTCTTTACCTTGTATATATACAAGTAGATAAGTCGTACTAGTCTTTACTCGAGATCACTGATCCCCAAACTCAGTGTCTCTAGACTAGGAACATATAATTAGGAATAGACATGAAATATCCTTGAATCCTCATGATCGTGATCTCATCACAGATACTCAAGAGATATCTGTTCTATTCCAAGGGGTTTATCCAGTTGTTCATAGATATTAACAGTAATATCGAGACACAATATGAAACTGAAAAAATAGTGCTTTCATTTGTTTGCGACAAACAAAGTTCTACATCTAGTGTCCTTTATTTAATCAAAAGATTGTCTCTAGGACACCCATATGCTAACAACCCGGTATAAATGCGTACCGGAAAAGTATCCCAGAAAATTATAACGAATACACGATAATTACTAGAATATTATGTAGGGCTTATAAAACAAGTTTCAAGTCAAAATAATGTAATCTGATGCCAGAACTGATACTGACTATGGAAAAACGCGTACCGAAAAGGTGCTCTGAAAAATAAAATAAAAATATGAAAAATCTTATAAAAATGTTTAGGTCTAGATTCCAAAGTTTGGGGTCAAGATCTTTTGCATTGCTATTAAGGCTAATACTGCGCGTGGTGGCTTAACCTCTTTAAATTCATTAGTTGGCACATGATCCTAGGTCAAAATTCTGCCTCCTACGTGCCTTCTTCCTTGTGAGACAGCTTCTGAGTTTTTGCTTGTCACCTTCATCTCCCTCATTCTCTTGAGCCAAGACTCCATTTTTACTCTTGGTTCTCTACCTAAACACCATTGCCTTGGGTGAGCTTGCTTTGTGTGGGGTTTAGAATCACCATTGCTGAGTGCATGTAGTTGTCCTAGTAGAGTCTAGGAGCTGTGTGAGGGTGTGTTGTGTGAACGTTGGTGTGACTTTTGGAGCTTCAAAGTATCACCTTGGTGGGGGAAGAACCAACCTTGGTAGCCCATTTTCGCTCTGGACCAAGGTCAGAACTTGAGGGGTTTATTTGGGAGCTCCAAGAGCCATTGTTGCTCTGTTTTAAGCTTTGGTAAGTGCATCAACCTTTGAACTTGTGTTTAGATGCTTAAAAATGGAACCTTGATGCATGTATTGAACTAAGTTGGTAACTTAAGGGTGGGGAAGGTTAAACACACCTAGAAAGGCATGTTTAAGTGCTTATAATCGGTTAAAAGTCGAACCTTTGGACTGGATATTCACAAAATGCAGAAACTGCATTCTGTCGTGAGGTATCCGGATATTTGTCGAACAGATATCCGGATATCAGTATTCGGATATGGTATCCGGATATTCATATCCGGATATGGTATCCGGATATACATATTCGGATGTGGGATCTGGGTATCAGGATATGGTCAGTGTGATATCCGGATATGGCATATCCGGATATGTCCCCTGTAATATCCAGATATTCTGGGATTTCGCAGAACAGTAGCTGTGCTGTGTGAAAAGTAAGCTATTGGGGGTTTGTGGACCCTAGATTAAGGAAGTTGAACTTCTGTAATTAATGAACTAAGTCAAAATCACATGATTAAGGGCTTATGGCTTTGTTGGAAGCCTTGAGATGCAAAACGTAAAAGAAAGGCGTAGTCTTTAAGTTATATGCTTGTGATGCATAATTAATGATGTATTATTGGTCCATATCAGATTGTGATACTGCTGTGTTTTGGACTTAAGAGTGGTTGGACTCTTGGCTTGGATAGCTAGCTTGCAAGGTAAGCTTTCGTGTCCTCGGTTTAGCCATTTTGTGGTTCCACCATATCCCATGGGGATGTGGTTTGTGCATGTTGTGTTACATGCTTTGATGTTTTGGAAATGTTGTTGAGCTATTATATGCAATGTGCTTTTATGATATGCATGTGGTGTCCACCTATACGGTAAGCCTGAGTATGTAGTACATACAAGATGGTGAGGCTGTGGGTGAGGTGCAAGCGGTGTTCCTTGTACTCATGTGGGTATAGACGTATTCCTGCATTTCTCTGGCCAGTAGATTTGATAAACACACATGGCATGAATATCCGCTGCATTGCATAGTTTTGGGAACTTATATTGTAAAAACTATTTTTGAACTTATATTACACATGTAAGTGAGCTTGGGGTGGAAGATCCTTGAGGACCCCTTGTCTTACTGAGATTTCTTGTTTAGAGATCTCACCCTACGTTTGGGGACGCTTATTTCAGGATCAGGTAATGTTGAGGGCTCAGGTGGCCGGAGGCCAGAGCTGAGTTGATGTTATTATGACATGCTGACATGCTGGATGTTGACTGATGTTTATGTTTTCCCGCTTTGATTATGATATTATGCTGAGACTGTTGTTGGGCATTGTGCCTTATTTGGTGAGCATGGGGTTTGTCCATGCCACATGGTTTTGTTATTGTCTTTTATTTGAAGTTGTAATTAAAGTATCAGGATTTTGACCCAGGCTATGTGTTGTAGTCCTGTGGCTTTAGATACTCACATTATATCTATATATGAGGTATTTCAGTTAGTTGTCTTGCAATTTACATACAGGCAGTATTTTATGAAATTGATTAAGTAATCAAGTTGGTTAAGTTTAATGACGTCATAATTGAATTAAAGAAAAAGTTACTCCGCATTTTAATTAAGCGTGGCTTAATACGATAGTATGTTAACAATCCAGGTTAACACGGGCTGTTACATTTTATGGTATCAGAGAACTTTCTAGGGAAAAGCCTGTATGTATTGCAAAAACTTAGGATGTTTCGTTGCGTGTCTACTTTGCGTTCTCTCTGATTGGTGTGTATTATGATAATGCATATGTGACCACATGGCGTGTGCCTGATCAACTCATTTTGTGTGTAACTTGTGCAGAGTCATGGTGCCACCAAGGAGGAACCCTAGTACGAGCGAGGATCAATCGGATCCTATCCTGGCTGCATTAGCTGAGATGCAGGCGGCCCGACTAGCTGACCAGGAGGCCACGAGGTTGGCAAACCAGGCGATGCTGGACGCCATCAGAGAGGTGAACAGGCGAGCCACTGCTGAGGTTCTGGAGGAGAACCGGATGGCCAACATGACTATGATGAAGGTCATGTTGGAGGAGTTGAGGGCTGGTCCTGTTGCTGGCCAGTGTCCTCCACCACCTCCACCGCCGCCGCCGCCTCCACCTCCGCCTAGTCAACAGGAGGACACCCAGAGTCAGATGGGTGAGGGCAGTCATTTGACTGGGGCTTTGCAAACCATACCCGTATTTACTGAGGATCATAATGAGATCGACCGCAGGCTGAATGCTTTCCGCAAGCATAAGCCACCTTCTTTCGACGGATCTTATGATCCCATTGCTGCTGCTAGATGGCTACAGGCGTTGGACAAGATCTTCCGAATCACGCAGTGTACCGATCCGCAGAAGCTGATGTTTGCCATTTACATGCTGGAGGGCGAGGCCCATGAGTGGTGGACCAACATTTCCCACGTCTACGAGATGCAGGGTCGTGTGATGACGTGGCCGTTCTTCGAGGAGTGTTTTCTGGGTCAGTACTTTCCATATAACTCTCAGGAAAGGAAGCAGGGAGAGTTTGTCCGTTTGGTGCAGGGCTCGTTGTCTGTCGACGAGTACCTGGCCAAGTTTAATGAGCTGGTCAAGTTTGCTCATTTCCGTATGGCGAGACCGACTCCTATTTTTCTTGCTGCTAAGTTCCGGAGGGGACTTAATGAGGACATTGCTGGTCACCTTGCTGGTTCTGCTTTGAGAGACTTAGGGGCGTTGGTGCAGCAGTGCCGCGACATTGAGGACTACTGCCGTGCAAGTCAGGCCAAGAAGGCCAAGATTGAGGTGCCACAGGGTATTGGTGGTTCCGCTTCCTGGAAGGACAGGAAGTTTGGAAACAAAGGCAAGGGCAAACAGTTGGCGGCCAAGCAAGCGCCAAATCAGTTTAAAAAGACTTCTACTCAGGGGAGCACAGCTAGACCTCCTGCTCCCAGATGCTCGAGATGCGGGAAGTCACACTTTGGGCCGTGTTCTACCGGTCAGTTGATTTGCTTTCAGTGTGGCAAAGAGGGCCACTACTCCAGAGACTGCCCGACGACGAGAGTTGCTGCAGTGCAGGCTGTGCCATTGCAGATGGTTCCTACTGTGGCATCAGCAGTGCCACCTACTACGGGGTGAGTGTACACACTTGATCGTCAGCAGTCGGACAGAGCTCCGAACCTGGTCAGAGGTACTGTTACCATTGGTGGTTCAGCTGTTGATGTATTGTTTGATTCCGGGGCAACACACTCTTTTGTTGCTACCCAAATTGCTGTGGGGCTTGAGTTGCCCAGTGATGTGCTTTCTCCACCGATGCGGGTGACCACCGCCACCAGAGAAAAATGTTTGACCTCCACTGTTCATCGCGATGTAGCGTTTCAGTGGGATGGCCGCGACTTGTCGGTAGATCTGATAGGATTGCCGATGGCCAACTTGGAGATTATTCTTTGCATGGATTGGTTGTCCAGAAATTGTGCTTTGATTGATTGCTGTGCTAAGAGAATGGTGATGTCTCCGGGTGGGTCCACAGCCAGTTCCTCACCGTTCATTTCAGTCCTGCAGGCGAGGAGGGCCTTGAGAGAAGGGGCATTTGGCTATGTTATGTCGGGAGGTTTGGTGAGTGGGACACAGGAGGATCTCACTAGCATTCCTGTGGTGAGGGAATTCCTCGAGGTGTTTCCCGAGGAGATTCCTGAGTTTCCACCGCAGAGGGAGATAGAGTTCTCCATTGACTTATTGCCTGGTGTAGGGCCTATTTCACTAGCTCCATACCGGATGTCGCCGCCGGAGTTGGCGGAGCTGAAGAAGCATATTGAGGAGCTTTCAGCGAAAGATTTCATTCGACCGAGTGTGTCTCCCTGGGGAGCACCGGTCATTTTTGTGAAAAAGAAAGATGGGACTATGCGGTTGTGCACCGACTACAGACAGTTGAACAAGGTGACAATCAAGAACAAGTATCCCCTCGCACGCATTGATGATTTGCTGGATCAGCTCAGGGGTGCTTGCGTGTATTCCAAGATTGATCTCCGGTCCGATTATCATCAGATACGGGTTAAGCCGGAGGATGTCCCATAGACAATGTTTCGCTCGAGGTACGGGCATTATGAGTATTTGGTGATTCCGAACCGGACTCACCAATGCACCCGCTGTGTTCATGGACTACATGAATAGGATCTTCCAGCCGTACCTGGATCAGTTTGTGATCGTCTTCATTGACGACATCTTGATTTACTCCAAGACGGAGGAGGAGCATGCTGAGCACTTGAAGATTGTTTTGCAAGTGTTGAAAGAGAAAAAGCTATATGCTAAGCCGTCAAAATGTGAGTTTTAGCTCAAGGCGGTGAAATTTCTGGGTCATGTGATTTCTGCTGATGGAGTTGCAGTTGATCCTAACAAGATTGAGGACGTGATGGATTGGGAGAGGCCCAAAACGGTTACAGAAGTGAGAAGCTTCTTGGGTTTGGCTGGGTACTACAGGAGGTTCATAGAGGGATTCTCCAAGATGGTGCTACCGATGACTCGCCTTACCCGAAAGGAGACTCCATTCGTGTGGACACATGAGTGTGAGGAGTGTTTCCAGGAGTTGAAGGAGAGACTGACTACTGCTCCTGTGTTAGTCCTTCCTGATCCTGCGGAACAGTTTGAGTTATACTGCGATGCCTCTGGTAAAGGGCTAGGCTGTGTGCTGATGCAGAAAGGAAAAGCTGTTGCTTATGCTTCAAGACAGTTGAAACCTCATGAGGAGAACTACCCGACTCACGACTTGGAGTTGGCAGCCATTGTTTTTGCTTTCAAGATTTGGAGGCATTACCTGTTTGGCATGAAGTTTGCTGTATTTAGTGACCACAAGAGCCTGAAGTATCTGTTTGACCAGAAGGACTTGAATATGAGACAGCGGAGATGGATGGAGTTCTTGAAGGACTACGACTTTGAGTTGAGGTATCACCCTGGCAAGGCCAATGTGGTAGCCGATGCTTTGAGTCGGAAATCCGTGAGCTTATCCAGCTTGATGATGAGCGACTACGAGGTGATCGAAAAGTTCAGAGACTTGAGAGTGAACTCCTTGTTTGGGGGCGCACTACTTGAGATGGAAATAGCAGAAGTGATTAATGAGCTGATGGAAAAGATTAAAGAGGCGCAAGTGCAAAGAGAGTGCCTAGATTATGTGAAGAACCAGGATGGTGTGTCTTGGAATGAGGATGGATTGCTGCTGTTCCAGAGAAGGATTGTTATTCCTCGAGGGCCATTGACTGATGAGGTTATGGCAGAGGCTCATAAGGGCCGGTTTACTATCCACCCTGGTGCTACAAAAATGTACCAGGACTTAAAAAGAAATTTTTGGTGCCCGGGCATGAAGAAGGACATAGTGGTTTACGTATCCAAGTGTCTTATATGTCAGAAAGTAAATATTGAGCACCAGAAACCGTCTGGCAAACTTCAACCTCTAGAGATTCCACAGTGGAAGTTGGAGAGTATTTCCATGGACTTCGTGGTGGGATTGCCTAAGACTCAGGCTGGTAGTCTCTATTTGGGTCATTGTGGGCAGATTGACCAAGTCTGCCCACTTTCTTCCAGTGAAGGTGAGCTTCACTACAGAGCAGTTGGCCAAGCTCTATGTCCGCGAGATTGTGAGGCTTCACGGGGTGCCCGAGAGTATCATCAGTGATAGGGACCCGAAGTTCACATCTCGGTTCTGGGAGGTGCTGCAGGAGGCTTTTGGTACGCAGCTGAGATTGAGTACCGCCTATCACCCTCTGACTGACGGACAGACTGAGCGGACCATCCAGACATTGGAGGACATGTTGAGAGCTTGCACGTTGGAGCAGGGTTCAGCATGGGATAGGTACCTTCCGTTGGTAGAATTTTCGTACAACAACAGTTTTCATGCTAGTCTGGGCATGGCGCCCTACGAGGCGCTGTATGGTAGGAGGTGTCGGACTCCTACTTGCTGGTCTGAGGTTGGTTATAAAGAGCTATTTGGTTTGGACTTTGTCCAAGATACTACCCAGCAGATCCAGATGATCAAGGAAAAGTTGAAGCAGGCGCAAAATCGTCAGAAAAGCTACTACGATGTCAAGCATCGTCCACTGGAGTTCAGTGAGGGTGAGCACGTGTTTGAGAGACTTTCACCTGTCACCGGTGTTGGACGGGCACTCGGAGTGAGGAAGTTGAGCCCGCGGTTCATTGGGCCCTACCAGATCCTTGGTAGAGTAGGACCTGTTGCCTATCGACTTGCCTTACCTCCGAACCTAGCCAACATCCATGACGTGTTTCACGTGTCTCAGCTTCGGAGGTACATAGCTGATCCTTCGCACGTGGTGCAGCCGGATGATGTGGAGGTTCGGGAGAACCTAAAGACTCCCGTCGGACCACTCAAGATTCTCGATCGAGGCGAGAAACAGCTTAGAAGCAAGATTATTCCGATGGTCAAGGTGCAGTGGACTGGGCGTAGTCCCGAGGAGTGCACATGGGAGCGAGAGGATGAGCTTCTCCGGCAGTATCCCGACTTTCGAGACAGGTATGTTTCTGATTTTGAGGACAAAATCCTTAAAAAGGTGGGGTGAATGTAAGAACCCGCACCGTTAATTAAGGTAATTAGTGAATTAATTATGATAATTAGGAAATGATTCCATAATTGACCTTAATAATTATTATTGGGCTTAAATAATTATACTGAGTGAGTAAAAATGTTGAAAGTCGCTTTTCGGAAGAAAAGCGCAGATACCGGTTCTGCTACTCGGTATAAATGCGTACCGGAAAAGTATCACAGAAAATTATAACGAATACATGATAATTACTAGAATATTATGTAGGGCTTATAAAACAAGTTTCAAGTCAAAATAATGTAATCTGATGCCAGAACTGATACTGGCTATGGAAAAACGCGTACCGGAAAGGTGCTCTGAAAAATAAAATAAAAATATGACAAATCTTAGAAAAATGTTTAGGTCTAGATTCCAAAGTTTGGGGTCAAGATCTTTTGCGTTGCTATTAAGGCTAATACTGCGCGTGGTGGCTTAACCTCTTTAAATTCATTAGTTGGCACATGATCCTAGGTCAAAATTCTGCCTCCTACGTGCCTTCTTCCTTGTGAGACAACTTCTGAGTTTTTTCTTGTCACCTTCATCTCCCTCATTCTCTTGAGCCAAGACTCCATTTTTACTCTTGGTTCTCTACCAAACACCATTACCTTGGGTGAGCTTGCTTTGTGTGGGGTTTAGAGTCACCATTGCTGAGTGCATGTTATTGTCCTAGTAGAGTCTAGGAGCTGTGTGAGGGTGTGTTGTGTGAACGTTGGTGTGACTTTTGGAGCTTCAAAGTATCACCTTGGTGGGGGAAGAACCAACCTTGGTAGCCCATTTTCGCTCTGGACCAAGGTCAGAACTTGAGGGGTTTATTTGGGAGCTCCAAGAGCCATTGTTGCTATGTTTTAAGCTTTGGTAAGTGCATCAACCTTTGAACTTGTGTTTAGATGCTTAAAAATGGAACCTTGATGCATGTATTGAACTAAGTTGGTAACTTAAGGGTGGGGAAGGTTAAACACACCTAGAAATGCATGTTTAAGTGCCTATAATCGGTTAAAAGTCGAACCTTTGGATTGGATATTCACGAAATGCAGAAACTGCATTCTGTCGTGAGATATCCGGATATTTGTCGAATAGATATCCGGATATCAGTATTCGGATATGGTATCCGGATATTCATATCCGGATATACATATTCGGATGTGGGATCTGGGTATCCGGATATGGTATATCCGGATATGGTCAGTGTGATATCCGGATATGACATAT
This sequence comes from Gastrolobium villosum, assembly GCA_032173675.1. Taxonomy (NCBI): domain Eukaryota; kingdom Viridiplantae; phylum Streptophyta; class Magnoliopsida; order Fabales; family Fabaceae; genus Gastrolobium; species Gastrolobium villosum. Next base: position 132,219 of record JAVKPL010001309.1, on the reverse strand, counting down.
CCGGATATTTCCCCTATAATATCCGGATATTCTGGGATTTCGCAGAACAGTAGCTGTGCTGTGTGAACAGTAAGCTATTGGGGGTTTGTGGACCCTAGATTAAGGAAGTTGAACTTCTGCAATTAATGAACTAAGTCAGAATCACATGATTAAGGGCTTATGGCTTTGTTGGAAGCCTTGAGACGCAAAACATAAAAGAAAGGCGTAGTCTTTAAGTTATATGCTTGTGATGCATAATTAATGATGTATTATTGGTCCATATCAGATTGTGATACTGCTGTGTTTTGGACTTAAGAGTGGTTGGACTCTTGGCTTGGATAGCTAGCTTGCAAGGTAAGCTTTCGTGTCCTCGGTTTAGCCATTTTGTGGTTCCACCATGTCCCATGGGGATGTGGTTTGTGCATGCTGTGTTACATGCTTTGATGTTTTGGAAATGCTGTTGAGCTATTATATGCAATGTGCTTTTATGATATGCATGTGGTGTCCACCTATACGGTAAGCCTGAGTATGTAGTATATACAAGATGGTGAGGCTATGGGTGAGGTGCAAGCGGTGTTCCTTGTACTCATGTGGGTATAGACGTATTCCTGCATTTCTCTGGCCAGTAGATTTGATAAACACACATGGCATGAATATCTGCTGCATTGCATAATTTTGGGAACTTATCTTGTAAATACTGTTTTTGAACTTATATTACACATGTAAGTGAGCTTGGGGTGGAAGATCCTTGAGGACCCCTTGTCTTACTGAGATTTCTTGTTTAGAGATCTCACCCCACGTTTGGGGACGCTTATTTCAGGATCAGGTAATGTTGAGGGCTCAGGTGGCAGGAGGCTAGAGCCGAGTTGATGTTATTATGACATGCTGACATGCTGGATGTTGACTGCTGTTTATGTTTTCCCGCTTTGATTATGCTGAGACTGTTGTTGGGCATTGTGCCTTATTTGGTGAGCATGGGGTTTGTCCATGCCACATGGTTTTGTTATTGTCTTTTATTTGAAGTTGTAATTAAAGTATCAGGATTTTGACCCAGGCTATGTGTTGTGGTTCTGTGGCTTTAGATACTCACATTATATATATATATGAGGTATTTCAGTTAGTTGTCTTGCAATTTACATACAGGCAGTATTTTATGAAATTGATTAAGTAATCAAGTTGGTTAAGTTTAATGACGTCATAATTGAATTAAAGAAAAAGTTATTCCGCATTTTAATTAAGCGTGGCTTAATACGATAGTATGTTAACAATCCGGGTTAACACGGGCTGTTACAATTCCTGCATCAAGAAGTTTCACAACTTCTTTTATCACCACCTCCTTCATTGTTGGGTTTAATCTTCTTAGAGGTTGTCTCACGGGTTTAATATCATCCTCCATGAGAATCTTATGTGTGCAAAAAGAAGGAGTTATACCTTTCAAATCAGCAATAGACCATCCTATAGCGGTCTTGTGAGCTTTCACAACTTCAACTAGCTCCTTTTCTTGGTCCAAAGAGAGATCTTTATTGATTATTACTGGATAAATATCACCATCTCCCAAGAATACATACTTCAAAGTGTCGGGCAAGGTTTTCAGTTCAACCTTAGGGGCCCCAACCTCTATATCTTCAGCTTTTTCTTTGAGTATCTCCACAGCAATTCCTTCTTTTCCAAAGGGTACGTGATCACGAGCTCTCAACTCATAATCAATCTCTTGAGGACGCTCCTTCTTGTGTTGAACTGTTTCATAAAAAGAATCAACGTGGAAAGAATCATTATTCTCAGCAGGTCTCTTCATAGCCTCAGAAACATTGTAGATGATCTCCTCATCATTCATTCTCAGTTTGATCATCCCTTGCTCAACATCAATTAAAGCACGGGCTGTAGCCAAAAAAGGTCTTCCTAAGAGCATAGGCTTCTCACTTCCTTCTCCCATATCTAACACCACAAAGTCAGCAGGAAAGATAATCTTATCAACCTTGACAAGAATATCTTCTATAATTCCATTAGGTTTCCTCACAGATCTATCAACAAGTTGGAGAGATACCTCTGTAGGCTTTAATTCCTCAATCCCCAAAGATTTATATACGAAGAAAGGCATCAAGTTAATACTAGCCCCAAGATCACATAAGGCTTTTCCAATACCAATATCACCAATAGCAATAGGGATATTAAAACTCCCAGGATCGCTAAGCTTATCTGGAATCTTTTGCTGAATAAAAGCACTACGCTCCTCAGTAAGTGTTACGGTTTGACATTCTTGTAGCTTCTGCTTTCTGGATAAAAGGTCCTTCATGAATTTTGCATATCCAGGCATATTTGCTGGAGCTTCAGCAAAAGTAATATTGATGTGCAGCTTCTTGAAAATATCCAAGAATCTATCATAATGCTTATTATAGGCTCCCTTCTTGAATCTTTCTGGGTAGGGTGCCTTAGACATCACATATTCATGGCTTAACTCATGCTTTTTCTTTGCCACAGCCAGTTGCTCTTCAACCTGTTCTTTCTCAGCAACAACTTCCTTGTTCTTTTCGTGCACAATTACCTCAATTTCTGGTTCAACTGCTTCCTTATTTTGTTCCTCCTTTCCCTTTTCTGTGTCTTCCACATTTACAGATGGTTTTGTTGGAGTTGTCAACACTTTACCACTTCTTGTGGTAATAGCCATACAGTCATCCTTTGGATTGATAACTGTATTGCTTGGAAAGGTACCTGGAATTCTTTCTGTAAATTGCTTTGCCAGCCGGCCTATCTGATTCTCCAGGTTCTTAATGGAAGCATTTGTGTTTTTATTGTTGGCTCTAGTCTCCTCCATGAAAGCATTGGTGTGTTGAACCATCTCATTAGAAGCCTTGGCCATCTGAGCAAAAGCTTTTTCCCACTCAGCCGACTCTCTTTGTTGATTCTGCGAAGATTGAGCATAATTGTTGGTATTATTGGATTTGAAATCCATACCAGCTCCTTGATTCCTCCGCTGAAAATTGTTGTTACCACCAGGGAAATTCTGGTTTCTCTGAAAGTTCTGCTGTGGAGGACGCTGATCATACTAGATCCCATTCACCTGCAACTATTGAGGCGAATCTTTTGACAAAGGATTAGGACATTCACTGGATTCATGACTTTCTTGGCAATTATCACAAACCAGAGGAGTTATCTGAAACTTTGACACTTGAAACTTCTCAAATTTTTCACTCAAGCTGTCAAACTTCTTAGACAATGATATAACATCATCGTCTGCTGGCTTTATCACTGCTCTTTTCATGGGAGCTAATACACTCTCATTCTCATTCCTTGCAAGCTTTTTGATCAGATCTATAGCCTGCTCAGATGTACTCTCCCGGATAAAACCTCCAGCTGCGCTATTTATTATCATCCTTGTTTCAGGAGTGATTCCATTGAAGAATATCGCTACCTTTCTATCATTATCTCCTTCATAGTGTGAACACTTCCTGTTAAGTTCCTGAAATCTATTCCATGTTGCGCAAAGTGATTCCCCTTCCACCTGGCGAAAATTAGTGATCTCATTCACCAGCTGATTATATTTCTCCACGGGAAAGAAATGAGCAAAGAATTTGCTGGACAAATCTTCCCATGTAAGGATACTATTAGCTGGCTGCCTTTCAATCCATTGCAGCGCTTTTCCTTTAACAGCAAAAGGAAACAACCGAAGCCTGATAGCATCAGTAGATACTCCGTTGTGCTTAGTCGTATCACAGACCATCAGAAATCAGTCTATGAATTCATGAGGATCCTCCTCATCAGCACCATAGAACTGAACCCTCTCCACCAAAGAAATCAATGATGGCTTCAGCTCAAAGTTGTTGGCCTCCACATTCGGCCTGACTATGCTCGAGTTGGCTCTGTTGAATACTGGAGTCAGAATTGTATTCAACAGTCTTGGAGGTTGATTGTTTGCATTTCCTTCTCTACCATGACCAGCATTGTTGTTTTCTGCCATCTCTTGAGTTGGTTGTATAGGTGTGTCCTTAGAATCCTCCCAAATGATCTGTCTAGCAGCTTTCCTTAGTTGTTTTTCGGTCCTTGCAATCTCGGAATCAATCACAAAGTCCTTAGGCGGAAGCCTACCTCGCATAAAACTCAGGAAAAATTATTAATAGCACCTGAACAAAACAAAACAAGATATAAAAAGAACAAAAATAAAAATCCAATCTCAAGGATCAACGGTTATTTGTAATATTGAATTTTCAATCCCCGGCAACGGCGCCAAAAACTTGTTGCACTCGGCAAGTGTACCGATCACACAAGTAATAAAGTGATAAGTACAAGATTGTCTCCACAGGGATTGTAAAACAATTACCACGATAACCAGTCCCCTTAAGTTGGACAAATCGATTGTGATTGGTAAAATTTTGAATAAATTGAGTATCAATAAAAATAAAAGTAAAGACTTGTTTTTATATTTTTGGTTAAAAGAAATAAAGTAGGAAATAGAATGAGTGATTTGTAAAAAGATGTGAGAAAACACTGCAGCCAGGGTACATTCACCAAATGATCCCGCTTTTTACTCTGGATTGATTCACAATATTCATTTAATTTAATAACTCAGACAAATTATCATCTCAAAATAATTAATTAAATCCCAATCCCTTGGTGATTTAACCCTTTAATTCAATTGGAACCCTAATCCCTTAGTAATCCCGCATGAAATTAAGCATTAAGAAGATAAATCCAACGACTGCGATTTATACAAGTCTATCCCTAGAACATGCATAGATCGTTATCTTACCTCCTTTCAGAATCAAAAACCCCAACATTCCTATTGTGAGCCCTAATCCCCAAATTATCATCTCCTATTAGGTTGATCAGATCTAACAGAAACAATAATAATACGCACAAGGTAAAGATAAAGTAAATTAAAATAAATAAACAAGGTAATTCAATCCTTCGTATCAAATGTTCACAATTGGATCATGACCCTGACTATAGTAAAGAGATCTAGCCAATCAACATCATGATCGCTGATCTAAGATTCAACATAAACTTAAATAAAAGAGAAGAAAATACAAGAACGAGATGAAGAACGAAGAACACGACAAACTCCTCTCCTCCCAAGCCAGATCTGCCTCCGAAATTCTGTGTTCTTTCCTCAAGGTTGAATCTCTATTTATAAGAGACTTGACCTAATGCTCCACAATTTCAAATCTTCAAATTCTCAAATGTTCGCGCCTCCCACGCTAGCAGCGTGGTTCCCGCGCTGTGGGCGTGGGAGCCTTTGCCATTTTTTTTCCCCGCACTGCAAGCGCTGTCCTCACGCTCTCAGCGCGGGGGCTTATGTCCAATTTGTGTCTTTCACGCTACAAGCGCCATTCCCACGCTTGTAGCGTGGGCTTTTAGTTTTGCTTTGTCCTTTTTAACTTCAATTTGTGCATTTTTCCTGTGAAATCAACATAAAATCAGTATAACACCTCATATTCAGATATTTGACAAATTTAACAGTTATTTTGTCTTTCTTGCATCAGATTTAGTCACATTCTTCCTCTTTTTGTCTTAGAATTCCTCATATGCTAATCCCATATCACTAGCCTACACTCCTTCATCTCATGCACCATTCTATAGGGTAGTTCACTACACCTTTCCAAACACAATACCTAGCCTCCACCTTCACCATTTGGGCGCATAGCAATCCTCATTGTGGTGATCATCTGGTGGCTTGCAAGAAGGTGTTCTTGCATCATTGACGAACGCTGGTGTGGATAACCATTAGAGGGTTTGAACCCTTCAGACCTGACAATTGATCTCCCTGACTGATCAAGCCAAAACATGGTAACATCATGCTGTCCTAAAGCATGAATCTTTGTGTGCATATATGTTTCCGCGTGAAAAAGTTTTGTTTTTCCACCTTACATGCATCGGCCTTCAAGGCCACTTTACTTTCAGTTTTTGTAATAGTTAGTAAATTTTATGTAATTTCAATTGAAGATTGAAGACTCAACCATCATTACAATGGAGCTTGTTCTTTCCTCTTCTCTTGTTATTTCTTTTATTATGTCTGAGTAGAGCCCTTTGTAGTCTGACTTCAATTGAACTCAAGTATGAATTTATGAATGGATGAATGAATATTATGTTTGTCTTTTATGTGATGATATGAAGTTGTCTGTATCAATTCTTTCCATAAAGGGAGTAATGTAGAACAGGGATGTTTATATTATTCCTATAACTGATAACTTCATCATCAGTGTTCTAGTATTCAAGGGATTGATGCTAGGATTCTGCTGTAATCTTAAAGACCTTAGTGTTTAATGTATATATTAAGAAGGGAATCACCAAGGGATTGGGGTTTCTGATTAATGTATCAATCAGGATAGTAAGGGATTACATCTTGATGATAAGAAAAAGGTTGATTAACATCATGTGGGAGATAATTCATAGTATGATTGATTCTTTTATAAGTTCATGCTTGAGGGATATTGATGTCTGATTACTTATTTAAATTATAACTCACATTTATTTGTTTTATCAAGTTTTTAATTCAATTCAAATTAATTTCTGGTGACAGCAATCAATGCAATCAATAACTTTTTGTATGATTCAACTTAAGTATATATGGTTAGTCGGTGTTTGAACACAAATCCTCGTGGGAACGATCTTTACTCATCATTCTATTACTTATGTGACTAGTACACTTGCTAAAACCACAACAAGCATATCCAATGCTCATAACATAAACAGATATAATTCGATAATCCAGCTCAACAGCATATCTAATGCTTATAATATAAACATATATAATTTCTATAATCTAGCTCAACAACGTATTTAATGCTTATAACATAAACAGATATAATTTCCAGAAAACATTACATGCACAAAAACCAACCCCCCATGGGGTTTGGCGGAACAAGCAACGGATAAAACCGATGACCAAAAGCTTACCAGTATCGGTAAAGTCCTCTAATACCAAATCAATATCAACATAGTCACCAACAACCAAACAATCCAGCGAGTTACAATCTGGTTTAATGGAAAACATATCATCAATAATCATATCTTACAATTTCATGTCAAATGGAACATGTTTTTTTTTTCGTTTAGTGTACTATAGGCTTCTCCCAAAGCCCCCAAGCCCAAACAATATTTACAATTTTTAAAAATTCAGTTGTAACTCTTTACCAAAAATTCTAAGACTTTAGTATGTTCAACTAGACATCTCAATCTTTCCAACGCAATATTTTATGACTCATTTGGAATTGTATAACTCTGGTTATGTTTTTCGCAAAATAACTAATGCAAACTGGATTTTTAGCAACCAAGACACGACTTGAAACTGACACTATGATCAAACCACTTATCTATGGCTAAGAAATTTTATAGCCATATGTCTTAGCTTCACATAGGTCTAAACGACACTCAATTTGGAGCTCTGTAGCTCCAGATATCGAATTTTTATTAAAATAGGTTTGTTGCTGTCTACATATCCGGATATGCCAATCCAGATATCATATTCGGATATTTCACGACAGTGGCAAAAAACAGCAGCTAAGCATGAAATTATCCATTAAAATGCAATATTTTACCTAGATACATCTATCCCATCATCTTAACATGCATGTTAACACTTAGGTTCATCAACCAACATTCAAGTTATCAAAACTCATAATTTTATGTCTTCAAATCATGTTATTTTCAGAAAATCACTAAGGGAAGTGTTGAGATATATACCCATGAGCTTCAAAACAGAAAAAGGAAGGGACTTTTAAGGCTTTAACGCTGTCTCCATGACCATCCAGCAAGGTGCACAAAATTTAATCATGTAAAGGTTGGTCTTTTTGCACCAAGGTGGCTCTTTGAAGCTCCAAAGTGTGTAGAAATGGCTCTAACAACCCAAACAAAAGAGAACAGCCCCTCAACCTCACCAAACAGAATCTTAAACCCTTCAAGAATGGGCTTTTCTCCTCTAAAATGCTTGCTCTCAAGTGTTATAAGGTTTGGATGATCAAATAGAGAATAAAATAGAAGTCTTGGTTGTTTTCTTGAAGAAATGATGAAACCCTAGAGGTGGAGAATATTTTCTGCCATGAGAGGAAATGAGTGTGCAACAATATGGGTTTCAGAAAATGCCCTAGGGTTATGTGCTACTTAGCTATTTATAAGAGCACCAATTAAAACTAACAGTGTTAGTTTAATTAGTTTCGCTATTCGTTTAACCCTGAAATTTCATATTCTTAACCTAGATATTTTTCTAGGAATTATCATACTTTTACATTAGTTTTTCGAGACACTTTGCCGGTACGCTCTTTCTACTGCGAAATAGCCGGTATTAGTTATGACATCACCACTTACTATTATCATCTCAAGTTTGATATTCTCGACCAAGATATTTTTCTAGGAATATTCGTATTTTTACTTCTATTTTTCGAGTTACCTCGCTTGTATCCATTTATACCGTGAAATATCCGGTGTTTACACTTTCCTTCTGAAAAGTAACTTCATATTAATTATTATGCTCTTTCCCCCTATTTATCCAAAGTCAATTATGGAATTATTGATTAAACCATATTTAACTCATTAATTTCCTAATTTAGCGGTGTGGGCTCTTACACGTCCCATATATAGTCCCCTTATTCCTTATTTTTTCGTAACTATTCTTTTTTAATTTTCTCCACTGAAATCCTATCCAACAAACACATCAGTGTGGCAGCTATCTCTCCCTCTCTTGGGATCACCATTGGCGCCACTCACCTTCTTCACTTCTCTAGAGTCTAGCAACCTCTATTGAAGGGAATTGGGTTTTCAAAGAAGTGTTCTTCTCTTACAAGACAACAAGGTGGTGTGGATCTCCGTCGGAGGACTTGTGTTCTTCAAGTCTAAAAAATTGATCAAAAAAGCATTTGATCAAGAACATTAATCCGAATAAAGGTATCAACTTTAAACTCCTAACATGTCTATTGCATGATTCATGAGTTGAACATGCTTGAGGGTGGGCAAAAGTTGCCCCTTCCTTGTACGATCTTTTTTTAATTTTTCCCTCCTTTATGTTTATAGCCTAAAAGGGCGACTTTCATTGTGAACATAGAGGCATAGAAAAAGCTAATTCACGTAGTTTAAAAAGAACTATTATGATACTTTTATGAAGTCTTGGCTATATTTGTATCATTAAAGGCACATTTGTGTCATATATTTGTTAACAAACCGGTTCGAGACGATGTCTTACATGCATAATTATTAAGGTTAAGATTGTAATTTGTGTGTGTGGAATATGTCATATTAGTTAAAAATATTACAAAATGACGAATTTATTTACTGTATTGAAGATATAATTAATAAAAGACAAACATGGAACACACACCCACAAGTGTAAATTTAATAGATTCTTACATTTATTATTAGCAGTTAAACTCACCTGCAACTACAGACTCATTGTTTGAGTAAAGTAATAACTTAGAGTCCTTGATTAATGTACGTGGGATTAATAGTCAATGATCAATATTCGGCATAAACTATTTTATTCTTACATCGCTGTAAGAATAACATGTCCATTATATATATAATCATTTCTACATTCACTTTATGTATAACAATAATAGTTATATGGTTATTAATGTTGTAGGAGACTATTATCTTATGTCATAGACGCTTCGATAATTGTGCTATTTTTTTTAGTGATGGGCCCTATTAATTTGTATCTTAGCATAAGATATGTTCTTTCCTATAACATCAGAGTAGGCAAACCTAACCAAATGGTGGTAGCACAGTTGGCGCATGGGAGCTGAGCAGGTGGGGTAAGAGCATGTGTTCGAATCCCCCCAGTACCACCTTTGGGAGTGAAAGTAAACTGGCCTTTGAAGGCCGATGCATGTAAGGTGTAAAAACAAAATTTTTACTGCGGAAACATACATGCACACATAGGTTCATGCTTTAAGACAACATGATGTTACCTTGTTTTTGGCCTGATCAGTCAGGGAGATCAGATGTCAGGCTTGAAGGGTTCAAACCCTCTAATGGTGATCCACACCACCGTTCGTCAATGATGCAAGAACCCCTTCTTGAAAGCCACCAGATGAACACCACAGTGAGGATTGCTATGCGCACAAGTGGTGAAGGTGGAGGCTAGGTATTCTGTTTGGAAAGTTGTAGTGAACTACCCTACAGAATGGTGCATAAGATGAATGAGAGTAGGCTAGGTTTTCTCACAAAACCCTAAGGAGAGGAACAAGTGTTATGCGCACACCTTGGAGAGGAGGAGAGAATTAAATCATTCAAAATGAAATCCAACTTTCAAAATACTTTGAAAGTTGCGCATGAATCAGGGGAGGATAAGGTGGAGCTGTTGCAAAACCAATTTTGCCAACAACCTCCAACCTTATCCTCATGAAACTAAGTTCAAAATAATTTAAACTTAAATTCATAAACTATAATATAGTATACTTTTCATGCGCATAATTCAGCCTTAAAAGGGGTCCAAATATATTGAGTAGTTGCATTCAAAATTTGAATCAACTCACCCACTGATTCCCTCAACCACCAAATCTGAATGGAGCTTTGTTTTAAGTGATAAGATAACATTATTATCACTCAAATATGTGCCCCAAACAGCCCAAGAATGTGCTCCAAAGATGCTTCTTAATCCAAGGAATATGTTCCAATAAGATCCTGTCTTATCCTTTTGTTATGAAACAACTTTTCAAATCCAATTCAAATTCGAATTCAAACACTTTAATTCAAATGTTCAAACATTCAAATTCAAAATTCAAAATTTCAAATTTCAAATTCAAAATTCGAATTTCAAAATTCAAATTCCAAATTCAAATTTCAAAATTCAAATTTCAAATTTCAAATTTCAAATTCAAAATTCAAATTTCAAAATTCAAATTCCAAATTCAAATTTCAAAATTCAAATTTCAAATTCAAAATTCGAAATTCAAATATTTGATTATTAATTTAACTAATTAAATTAATTAGTAATGGCTTGGACTATCCAACCCCATTACTAAGCTCCATGCACCACCCACCTATTTAGGTGGGCTTCCAAACAGCTTCTTGGGCTAACAACCATTATTAGGCCCAATACCTTTAAAGCTAGTCCATAATGACTACAAAGTGTTAGTGTGTGACCCATTAGGTCCAACTTAGCTTCTGACATAACTGGGCTTGGGCCCAACAAGCCCACAACCCAATTAATGACAACACAGAGCACTAGCAATGCTTTGTTGCCCCAGAATTAGTCAGATTAATAACTTAATCATCCTATTGCACATATTTGGTTACCGTATGTATTTCCCTTCGTCTCGGTTATCTTCTCATTAACCTAGAGTAAGGAAATGTATCAACCCCTGCAGTTTAGGGTAAGCTTTATTCGAAATAGGGAATCTTCAATTTACTGACTCTAAAGGCAGATCATCTCATGATCTCTTTTACTATGCATAGATTCCCGAGTCCCTGTAAATGTCATCCCGATTTCTCCAGTTTACAGATAACCTAATCTCTCATAGAGATTTGACGAATTCCTTCAGCTTATTACCCTAGCCATGTGCCCTTTAAGGACACGCCCAACAGTATCCCTATGAGTCTCCATGTTTCAGGCAGACGAGGCACATAATCAAAACATGCCTTCAAGAACACAGTCTAGGTAATAACTTCTGGTCTAAGGAAAGACATACCCAAACATAAAGAGATTACTCTAAAGACACTATGTGTGAGATTTCCTCATAGAGTCTCTTTTTGGGTCTGTTCAGTGCGAGCTATACTCTTATAGGTCCACCCACGACTTTAGCTATAAGATATCTCCATATCTGCAGCTCATGAGGTCTTTACCTTGTATCCATATACAAGTAGATAAGTCGTACTAGTCTTACTCGAGATCACTGATCCCCAAACTCAGTGTCTCTAGACTAGGAACATATAATTAGGAATAGACATGCAATATCCTTGATTCATCATGATCGTGATCTCATCACAGATACTCAAGAGATACCTGTTCTATTCCAAGGGGTTTATCCAGTTCGTTCATATAATATTAACAGTAATATCGAGACACAATATGAAACTGAATAAATAGTGCTTTCACTTATTTGCGACAAACAAAGTTCTACATGTAGTGTCCTTTATTTAATCAAAAGATTGTCTCTAGGACACCCATATGCTAACAAGCTCCCACTTGGCCTAGAGCCAATCAGACCTAAGTCGTATGCCCAAAGCCTCATAATGACTATCATGTTTTCTCTGAGAAACAGCCTTTGTCAGAGAATCGGCCAGGTTATCGTCTATGGGAACATAATCCATTTTTACATCATTTCTATCAATGATTTCTCTAATCAAATGATATCTGCGGAGCACGTGTTTAGATCTTTGATGAGACCTAGGTTCCTTTGACTGCGCAATGGCTCCTGTGTTGTCGCAAAGCAACTGTATGGGCTCATCCACGCTTGGAACCACCCTTAGTTCATTTATGAACTTCTTGATCCACACTGCCTCCTTAGCTGCTTCTGAAGCAGCTATGTATTCAGCCTCTGTCATTGAATCTGCTGTTGTCTCCTGCTTGGAACTTTTCCAAGACACTGCCCCACCATTTAAGGTGAATACGAATCCTGACTGTGACTTGCAGTCATCTTTGTCACTCTGAAAGCTGGCATCAGTGAACCCTTTCACTGTTAACTCATTAACCCCACCATAGATCAGAAACGCATCCTTAGTTCTTCTTAAGTATTTAAGGATGGTTTTAACTGCCGTCCAGTGACCCTCTTCAGGGTCTGACTGGTATCTGCTCATAATGCTTAAAGCATATGAGACATATGGTCTCGTACATACCATGGCATACATGATGGATCCAATAGCCGAAGCGTATGGAATTCCACTCATGCGATCCTTCTCAGGCTGTGACTTAGGACACATAGCCCTTGATAGGTGTACCCCATGACTGACTGGAAGAAAACCCCTTTTTGACCCTTCCATGCTAAACCTCTTTACCATCTTGTCAACGTACGTGGATTGAGATAAACCCAGCAGCCTCTTGGATCTATCTCTATAGATCTTTATACCAAGTATAAAGGCTGCCTCTCCCAAATCCTTCATGGTAAAGTTTTCTGAAAGCCACTTTTTCGTTATTTTTAATGTGGGGATGTCATTTCCTATTAGCAATATGTCATCTACATAAAGCACTAGGAAGACGACATTACTCCCACTAACCTTTCTGTAAACACAAGGTTCATCCTCATTCTTGATAAAACCGTTACTCTTAATGACTTCATCAAAACGTATATTCCAACTCCTTGATGCTTGCTTTAGCCGATATATTGACCTTTGTAGTTTGCATACCATATGCTCCTGATCTTTGATTTCAAAGCCTTCAGGTTGTGTCATGTACACTTCCTCCTTCAAGAACCAATTCAAGAAGGCGGTTTTGACATCCATTTGCCAAATTTCATAGTTGTGGTATGCTGCTATTGCAAGCATGATCCTAGTATATTTGATCATAGCAACTGGTGAGAAAGTTTCATCATAGTCAACTCCTTGTCTTTGACGATACCCTTTCGCCACCAACCTAGCTTTGTAGGTCTGAACGTTGCCATCTGCATTAGTCTTTCTTTTAAAGACCCATTTATTACCGATAAGAACTATTCCTTGCGGTTTAGGAAACAAGGTCCATACCTTGTTCTGATACATCGAATCCATTTCATATTCCATGGCTTCAAGCCATCTTGAGGAGTCAACATCTTTGACCGGCTCCTCGTAGTTACTTGGTTCATCATCCTCAACAGTTTGCTGATTCTCAATCACAAACCCGTACCTCTCAAGTGGATGGATGACCCTCATAGATCTACGGAGTTGTGTGTTTACTTCTCCATTGGAGAACGTTGCCTGCGGAGCAGACTCGGGTTCCTCAATCTGTTCTTGTGGATCTTGTACTTCTTCAAGATCAATCTTACTCCCACTGCCTCCTTGAGAGATCCAATCCTTCTCAAGGAACTCAGCATTCCTAGAGTAAAACCAGTATCCTTTAGAACCTTGGGATACCCACATTTAGTACTCTCAGCACTAAGCTTGTCTGATGCCAACACTTTGACATAAGCTGGCGATCCCCATACCCTAAGGTAACTGAGGTTGGGTCTCTTACCATTCCATATCTCATATGGTGTGGTCTGAACAAACTTAGACGGTACCCTATTTAGAAGGTATGCCGCTGTGTCTAAGGCATATCCCCAAAACAATTTTGGAAGTTGAGTCTAACTCATTATATACCAAACCATGTCTAACACAGTCCTGTTTCTCCTGACACCGTTTTGGTGTGGTGTGTTAAGTGCAGTAAACTGCGAGAGAATTCTATTTTCTCTCTGATAATCCCGAAACTCATGGCTCAAATATTCACCATCACGATCGGATCGCAATGACTTAACCATCTTGCCACGCCGTTTCTCTACTTCATCAGTAAATGAAATAGGAGTTTCCTCCTCTAGCCACAATATACATTAGGCCACATAAATCACAGTGAATGAGTTCTAATAACTCACTAGCCCTATGAATCTCAAGCCCTTTGGGCATTGACGAATCATTTTCCCAGCTAGACAAGATTCATACTGTCCATAGGATTCCAAATCCTTGGAGTCCAGGTATCCATCTCTATGAATCCTAGACAATCTTGTTTCACTTATGTGCCCTAGTCTATAGTGCCAAAGATAGGATTGATTATCTATCCTAGGTCACTTCACATCTTCATTGAGCACTTTAGTTCACTTTTCCAAAACATACAAGCCATTAATTAAAGAAGCATACAATATCATTCAAAATGATAGAAAATGTACCATCCTTAATAGTTAAAGCAAAACCATCTTGTTCTAAACAAGAAATAATATTTCCAGAAATGCCGGGAACATAAAGACAATTATTCAAATGCAATAAAGTGCCCGTAGGCTAATGAGGTCGGTATCCCCACCAGCATGAGCAGCAACTCTTGCTTCATCACCTGCGTGGGGTCCACCTCGTTCTTCTCCAATCTTCTAGGCTTCTAAGCACCTGCAACACATTGCAGATAATAAGAACCATAACCGATATCCAATACCTTATAAAGTTGGATTAGCATAAGAACAATTTATCTCAATCATGTGAATACCTGAGATTAAAGCATCACCACGCTCCTTCACACTCTTCAGGTAGTCTGGACAATTCCTTTTCCAATGGCCATATTTGCCACAATGGAAGCACACAGCATCGCTTTTGTCCTTGGGTGCTCCCTTACCTTTCTTTTTGCCCTTTTTCTTATTGGGTTTACCTTTGGGATTAAGGGAGTTGCCTTTTGCAGGCTCCTTGCCTTTACCCATGGCCCTTTCAGGCCCACCAATCATAAGAGCTTGTGTCTCATCCTTCTTGATAGACATTTTAGCAGTCGTTAACATCCTTAACAACTCTGGGAAGCTCACTAGCATCCTATGCATGTTGTAATCCATTATGAATTCACTGAAAGAAGGAGGAAGTGATGACATAACTAAGTCAATAATTAATTCAGCATCCATTGTGAACCCTAGACCCTCTAGCTTCTCAATGAGTGCCATCATCTTCAGTACATGGCGGTTAAAACACATGCCTTCAGTCATCTTGCACAGGAACAATTCCCTAAAGGTCTCATACCTCTCATGTCTGCCTTTAACATCATATAGCTCCTTGAGATGCATGATAATAGAGGGGGCATCCATATACTCGTGCTGTTTACGCAGATCAGGCGATATGGATGCCAGCATGATGCAACAAGCCAACACATTATCATCCATGTGTTGCTTGTGGGTCTCGAAATCAAATTCCGTGAACCCATCTTCCCCTTCCTTAGGCGCAATAGGCAAAGCAGTGTCAAGGACATAAGCTATCTTTTCGGTCTTAAGAACAATTCTTAAGTTCCGATACCAGTCCATAAAATTTGAACCGGTCAGTTCATTCGTATCGAGAATTGAATGCAGTGACAGTTGATTAGTCATACTAATAGCTGAAAAAGATGTAAATATGATTTTAGTTAATATATGGTTATGCAGTTAAAAGCAAATTATTAAAGACTTGAAATAATTTTCCCCTCCCACTATTTTATCTAAGTCAATGACCCTTACTTTTGACTTAGGGTTAATCTACTTTTAGATTTTACCTTAGTGGGATTAAGAGTACGATTATTTATTTTAATCTCCGTCTGAGACCGCAAGATTAATTTAAATAATGGGTTGATCTTTATCAACAGTGTCTCATACCCTCTCTTAACCTTAGGTTGACAACTCTTTGTCACTTAGTGGTGCATCTCATGCAACCAACCTAGCACCATTACCCTAAGCACATAAGCTCGGCTGTGCCTGCAACTTATGTCTTAGTTAAGCATTAAACCAGCACCCTAAGTGTCTTACACTTCAAACACTACTCTAGCTCAACGAAACAGTGGGTCCCAACTGAGTTGTGGAGCACCACTATGTAGAAGAGTTTTGAGTAGCATTGGTGGTGGGAGGTAATCATACGCTTAATTATTTATTCCTTTTAAGGGTTCCTTTTATTTTAGGGTTAATTAGGTCCCATCAAACGCATGTTGTAAGTTATCATGCTAGTCGTAACCTATGTCAAACATCTATCGGTATACACTAGTCGCTATTGGACAAACATAATAACCATACGAAATGCGGTTTGCCCAATTCATGCATACTAGACATTCTAATCATACATGCATATAAACAGTTTCTATTGAGATAGTCATGGTGCTCGCGCTTTTGTCCATTTTGCTTCTTTAAGCAACGGTTGCTTGTCGTCTATACGCCACTAGCCTATTTCTCTAATTACACATAATTAAAGAAACTCCAAAACATCTTTGGAGGGACAAAATTACAAAAATTAAATTACAAATACACTTGTAAATTAAAAGGCGCGATTACACATTAATTTAAAATTCAAAAATTTAAATCCGGGTACCATGACCATCCCCTTCCAGTTTGTACCTGAAAAGTTCAAAACTTGCAAACACAAACATTATATTATCACATAATCATATATTTTGACATTTAACATTTAAAAATCAAAATAATATCAAGATTCATATTCTTAAATTTCTCAATTGGCCGAATTCAAAAACAATTTTAATTCAAATTTTGTTAATTCTTTCTCAAAGAAAACAAAATTAAAACATGCATGTAGCCATAAACTCCTTCATGGCCGAATCATATAGGTGACTATATGATAAATTTTGTCACAAAATTTCATGCATATAAACATGACACTATTCATGGAGAAAAATAAGAAATCATTCAAGGTACTCTTAGTACCCTCCACGGCGGAATCTACCCTTTCAAAAAGGGTGTTCCTTTTAAAACTTTCATAAAGAAAAAGAAACTAAACCATGACGCATAATGTTTTATGAACACAGAATAAAATTTACATGTTCATAAAAACAAAAACTTTAACACTTTAAAGGATTTGTGATTCAAAATCCATAGGCAGAATTTAACAAACTGATTCAAAAACGGCGAAAGATGCGGTTCATATAATCCATGAATACCGCTGGCGCATTCGTAAGTCCGAACGAAATCACCTGATATTCGTAATGCCCATAACGAGTTCGGAAAGCTGTTTTCGGAATATCATCCGGTTTGACCCGGATTTGATGGTATCCCGATCTTAAGTCGATCTTCGAAAAGACTCAGGCACCTCTCAGCTAGTCCATCAAATCATCTATTCTCGGAAGCGGATATTTGTTCTTCACCGTTACTTTGTTCAGCTGACGATAATCTACACACAGACGTAGGCTACCGTCCTTCTTCTTGATCAGAATCGCTGGAGCACCCCAAGGGGACGTACTGGGTCTAATGAACTCCTTTGCTAGCAGCTCTTCAATTTGCTTCTTCAACTCCCGAAGTTCTAAAGGTGCCATACGATACGGAGCAATGGAAGTAGGTCCAACTTCGGGAATAAGTTCAATGGGAAATTCAATTTCCCAATGAGGAAGTAATCGAGGGATTTCATTTGGGAACACCTCCTCGAACTCACAAACAACAGGAATAGTCTGAATTGGTTTATCAATTGGAGTCTCAGACTTAACCAACAACAGATATCCTGCAGCTCCTCGAAGGAGCTCCTTTCTAACTAGTAACAAGGGAATAAGGGAAAAGGGCTGAAAATTACCATCTCTTGGAGGAACAACGACCTTCCCAGCTTGGCAGTCCAACGTTATCCCGTTCTTTGCCAACCAGTCCATACCGATAATCACATCAAGGTTGAATGCCGGTAGAACCACTAAATCGACGGTGTAGGTGTTTCCTTCATATTGCAAAGTAACACCGCTGCAGATTTCTGCGGCCGTACAGGATCCTCCAGTAGGGGTACTGATATTTATTACGTAGGGTAACGGAGTCAGGGTAATGCCTATTCTCAAAGCAACGTGCTTGGCCATAAAGGAACCTGACGCTCCAGAATCAAAAATGACAGAAATATCATGCCCATTCAAAATTACATTACCTCGAATCAAGTTGGGATACTTCTGAGCCTCGTTTGCATCCAGAGTGAACACCCGAGCCTGAGTAGGGCTACGGTTCGGATTCTGTGGACAATCAGGAATGAAGTGTCCTGACTGACCACTCCCATAGCACAAGTTGTTTCCACGACGGCAAACTCCTGGGTGATTCTTCCCGCAAGTATGACAAGCATTATACTCTGCCGTCCAGCAGATGATTGACCAGGAGCATTATTTCTTTTGGAGTTCCCAGCCCGAGCTTGTAACTGTGGTCCTTTTCCTCTACTCATTCCATTAGTCTTTCTGAAAAATCGGCCCATTCTGCTTCCTCCCTGAGATTGCACTGGCTGCTTGTTTAGATTATTTGCTTCGGTGATGATTCCTTTCGCCTGCCGACTCTGGTTAATTGCTTCAGGCAGAGTGTGATTTGCTGTAGACAACATGAGTTTTCGAATCTCCGGGTGCAGTCCACTTTCAAATTTCTCTACTTTGTTTAACAGCTTCTTTCTCAAGAATGATGTCTAGTGCTGATTCACCACTAGAAAGTTTTGTAAAGACAGTGGCCTTCCAAGTTAAAACCTTAATTAATACTAATCCTACGCTCTAAGAGCATTAACCGTATCTACTTAGATGAGTGGCCTATCCCTACATTAGTTTTCATAATTCAACTACTGCTACTCAGACAGATTAACCCCTTATGCAATTCAGTAACATGACAGAATTCGTAAAGATTAACAGTTCTACTGCCTAGTTATATACTACAGTCACAAAATACCCAAGGTCATCAATCACAAAAATAGATATGTAGCAACAGTCATTATCTAACGATAATTTATTATCATCCACAACTTAGGATATCACAAAGCATTCACATCAAATATATGTATATAAAACCTTGCTTATAAATCATAGAAAACAAAGTGAGTAGTTCACCATAATTCAAGTAACAATTCCTTATTCCACAACTTAGTATTCAGATACAAGTGTACCCTGTGATAACCATGATTATGCACACAATTTGCGCGATAGTGAGTTGATCAGGCTCACCACCTAGCAAGAGAATGGGCAGAGTCATGTCCAATACAGTGTACTACCAGTATCATCACACCTCCAAGCCAAAGTAATTTAACCAGTAACCCATTCACAGCTGAGTTCAAATAGCAATAATGCAACGAATATATACAAATAACCCAGATAACCAGGCAACAACACACAATTCAATCAAAACAAACACCATGAACCGAAACTGCTCTGATACCAATTAGTGTAACACCCACTCTAGTATGCATCCAAGAGGGTTGTTTGCTAAATCGTATTAGAGTCGCAGCGGTATAGGACTCAAATTTTCTTTAAACGAATACATTTAGATTTGAAACTTGAAAAAGGTCCAGATTTGATTCTCATAAAAATAACTTGAGAAAGGTGAAATCGTTTATCAAACATAGAAAATTTCATTGACAAAACCCTTTGCTGAATTTTCTATACTTTTTAGAAAACCTTGCTGCCTTGAAAAATCTGTATAACATTGAATTCAACTGCGGTAAAAAATATTTCAAGCTTCTGAAAAACTAGACATCCGAGGCATCGCGTACATATAAATTATGCGCGATTCGGAGGTGAATAGCCCCACGGAACAGAACACGTAAGATGCTTGCGAATTCTGTCTGTTTTCTGGAACCCAGTTGTAAGGCGAAGCTTATTAAAATCGTACAGATTTCGTATAAAAAGAAAACCTGCATAGTTTGAAAGTACATTCCTGGGGCTTCGCGTGCATATAAATTATGTCTCATTTGAAGGTCCGTAGCCCCGGAACGATGAAATTTAAGTTGCTCCAAAAATCGGTTTTCCACATTTTCACAGTCCTCTTTTCAAACTTGAGTTTTTTACCAAAACGTTTCAGAATTTTATCAAAATACCAAAGGAACATCAAGATTAAATCCAACAAAACATCAAATACAAAGTTTAGTACAGTCTTCCACATAACTCCGAATCAAAAGGTTCAACCAACAGCACAAAACAACAGCAAGCATGGCTAAGTCTTTCAAATCAAATCTTCATGTGCCCTTCCGCTCTCCTGCCATTTTATTTAAAAACAGCAGCCCCAAAGGGGTGAGAAATATATCCCAGTAAGTGATGACAAAACCAATGCAAAAGCATTTGCTAGATACAGAATGGTATACATAAGCAAACTAAAACATATTTATACATATCAAACTGAGTTATGCTTGTACATATCAAGCTAAACAAACTGATACATATGCTGCCAAGATGCTAAACAAAACGCGTATATAACGCCAAAACGTACGTTCATAGCACTATTGTGCACGTACTATCAAGCTTAAATATATATACATATGTTGCCAAGATGCTAAACAAAACGCGTATATAACGCCAAAACGTACGTAATTCGCATCGTCATGCGCGTACTAACAAAGACAGTGGAAAAGGCCTCCCTTAATGGCTCCTTGGAGGGTTCCAACTGTATACCTAGCGGACTGAAGCCAATGTCCCAGAATCCCGGTACCAAAGGGGAATGCCTACATGATGCATGCTCAAACATATGCTTAGTTTTTGAAAGCATATTCGGTTACAAACATGAAACTTATGCATGGATGTTATGTCATGAGTCACACGCAGCATACAAATAAAATTATGAATGCACATGCATGACTAAATCATATCCAGATTTGACATATAATGTCACAAGGTTGCAGCATATGTAATATCATAAGATTCATGATTCCAAACTAAGCATATTTCCAGTATACCAAGATATGGAGCTACGGCAACCTCGTGCTCCTTCTAGCAATCAAAAAAAGTAGTGTCATTGCACTTACCTCAAATGTCACAATAATTTTACCGGGACAGCAGCGGATTTCCAACGTTTCAAGAGTCTTAGGCACCTAAGATACAAGTGCCACAAATCAAAATACATCATAACATGTACAGTGGAAAATTCCAACTTTTCAACCCTATAAAGACTCGGTTTCTCAGTCCCCAATTCGGCTTTCATAAGAAAAGTCTCATGATTTTTCTTCATATATTTTCCACTTCTCTAAGCCATAGGTGCGCTAAAGGGAAACATATAGCATGCTGTCCTATTAATTTAATAACAAGTAATAGAGGAAAAGTCCAACATACAGAATTGGTTTATAGCCAATTATTAGGTGCCTAAATAACATTTCTACACGACAAAGGGGACAAAAAAAAGGCTTCAACATGCTGTCTACTTAAATTAAATGGAACTTAGTGCATGACCACACTTCACCAAGGGAATCTCTTTAGAACGGAGTCGCTTGACGGATCTTTCAAGAATTTGGAATGGTTGCACTTGATAAGTCAGATTTTCCTTGAGTTCCACTTCTTCCGGTTGTAACACGTGAGATGGATCAGAGAGATACCTCCGTAGCTGAGACACATGAAATACATTGTGAATTCCTGACAGATTGGGTGGTAAAGCCAACCGGTATGCAGACTCTCCAATCCGGTCCATAATCAGATACGGTCCTAAGTACCGTGGACTTAACTTCTTAACTCCCATTCTCCTTCCGAGTCCCGATGTAGGCGTGATTCTCAAAAATACATGGTCTCCGACTTCAAAAGATAGAGGCTTATGACGCTTGTCGTAATAACTCTTCTGTCTGGCCTGAGCCCTCTGCATATTCTCCCGAATCTTCTTTACTTGTTCGGATGTCTCTTGAATTAGATCAGGTCCTAACATACTTCGCTCACCCACTTCAGTCCAACATAAAGGGGATCTGCATCTTCTCCCATACAAAGCTTCATACGGTGCCATTTGAATGCTGGAGTGGTAACTGTTGTTGTAAGCGAACTCAATCAAAGAAAGATAACTATCCCAGCTGCCTCCTAACTCCAAAACACAGGCTCGCAACATGTCCTCTAAGGCTTGAATGGTGCGTTCTGTCTGTCCATCGGTCTGCGGATGATAAGCAGTACTCAACCTCAATTGGGTCCCTAATGCTCTTTGAAAGGATTCCCAAAACTTAGATGTAAACTTGGGATCACGATCACTGACAATACTCGTAGGAACTCCGTGCAGCTTCACAATCTCCTGCAGATAAATTCTAGCAAGCCTCTCTGTGTCATATGTGGTTCTAACACGCAAGAAATGAGCTGACTTCGTTAAACGGTCGACAATCACCCAGATAGAATCATATCCTTCTCGCGTCCGAGGAAGTCCAACTACAAAATCCATCGAAATACTGTCCCACTTCCATTCGGGGATCTCCAAAGGTTGAAGGAGTCCCGACGGTTTCTGATGTTCGTACTTCACCTTCTGACAAGTTAAGCATCGAGATACATACTCCGCAATATCACGCTTCATACCCGGCCACCAAAACGAGGTCTTCAAATCATGGTACATCTTTGTGGATCCAGGATGAACTGCATACTTACCCTTGTGAGCTTCCTGCAAAACTTCTTGCCTCAACTCTTCATTCGGCACAACCAGCCGTCCTTGAAACCTCCAGACATCCTTCTCATCCTTTACTACCTCTTGGTTACCAACCAACTCGCGGACTAACTCTTCATCCTTCTGAGCCTCCTTAATTCTACTGATCAATTCATTCTCCACCTTTGTATTTCCCAATCTTATGCTACTTCCTCTCTCGTCTACCGATAAGTTCAAGTCTCGAAAGGCCTCAAACAACTTCAGCTCTTCTATCATCAGAGTTGCAGTGTGCAGTGTCTTCCTACTCAGGGCGTCAGCTACCACGTTTGCCTTTCCTGGGTGGTATTTAAGTTCAAAATCGTAGTCCTTCAGAAATTCCATCCACCGACGTTGCCGCATATTCAGCTCCTTCTGGTCGAACAAGTACTTCAAACTCTTATGATCGCTGAACACGTCAAACTGCGAACCATACAAGTGGTGCCTCCAGATTTTAAGTGCGAACACTATAGCTGCTAACTCCAAATCGTGCGTAGGATAATTTTCTTCGTGAGGCTTAAGTTGTCGAGATGCATAAGCTACTGCCATACGGTCCTGCATCAACACGCATCCAAGTCCTTTCAGCGACGCATCGCAGTAAACTTCGAACTTTCGAGTAGGATCCGGAATCGTGAGTACGGGGGCACTCGTCAATCTGCTCTTTAGCTCCAAAAAACATTCTTCACAAGCTTCAGTCCACTCAAAAGGCTTGTCCTTCCGAGTGAGACGAGTGAGGGGTTGCACTATCTGAGAGAAATTCTGGATAAACCTTCGATAATATCCGGCAAGACCTAAGAAACTTCGTACTTCGGTGACAGACTTGGGTCGTTCCCAATTCATGACAGCTTCAACTTTGCTGGGGTCCACCGCGATACCTTCTGATGAGATGACATGGCCCAGAAACTGGACCTCTTTAAGCCAGAACTCGCACTTCGACCATTTCGCGTACAACTGTTTATCCTTCAAGATTTGCAAGACAATCCTCAGATGTTCCGCGTGCAGCTCTTCATTAGCTGAGTAAATCAGGATATCGTCGATAAACACAATAACGAACTGATCAAGAAACGGGCGGAAGATGCGGTTCATGTAGTCCATGAATACCGCTGGAGCATTCGTAAGTCCGAATGGGATCACCTGATACTCGTAGTGCCCATAACGAGTCCTAAAAGCGGATTTCGGAATATCCTCCGGTTTGACCCGGATCTGATGGTATCCCGAACGTAAGTCTATCTTGGAAAAGACTCTGGCTCCTCTCAGCTGGTCCATCAAATCGTCGATCCTCGGTAGCGGATACTTATTCTTCACCGTTACTTTGTTCAGCTGGCGGTAATCTATACACAGACGTAAACTTCCATCCTTCTTCTTAATCAAGATGGCTGAAGCACCCCATGGAGAAGTACTCGGTCTGATGAATTCCTTTGCCAAAAGCTCTTCTATCTGCTTCTTCAACTCGCGAAGTTCCAACGGCGCCATACAATACGGGGCAATGGAGATTGGTCCAACTCCAGGAACAAGTTCGATCGAAAATTCTATTTCCCTATGAGGAGGCAATCGAGGTATTTCATCCGGGAATACCTCCTCGAAGTCCCTAACTACCGGCACATTCTGAATATGATTGTCAATCGAGGTCTCAGCCTCGATCGACAAAAGATATCCTGCTGCTCCCTTGCGGAGCTCTTTTCTAACTTGCAATAAGGAAATGAGAGAGAAAGGTTGAAAATTACCATCCTTTGCAGGAACAATGACCTTCCCCGCTCGACAATCCAAGGTTATCCCGTTTTCCGTCAACCAGTCCATACCGATAATCACATCGAAGTTGAATACCGGCAGGACCACCAAATTAACTGTATATGTGTTCCCTTCATACTGCAAGGTAACACCTCTGCAGATCTCTGAGGCCGTGCACGATCCTCCAGTAGGTGTGCTGATGTGTAACTCATAGGGTAACGGGGTTGGGGTGATGCCTATTCTCAATGCAGTATGCTTTGCCATAAAAGAGCCAGACGCTCCAGAATCAAAGATAACAGAAATTGGGTGACCATTCAGAGTGACATTACCTTTGATCAGGTTGGGAAACTTCTGCGCTTCGTTTGCATCCAATGTGAACACTCGAGCTTGCGGAGGCTGTTGGTCAGCGTTCTGGGGGCATTTGTAAGCGAAATGACCTTGCTGGCCGCATCTGAAACATGCATTGTTGCCCTTGCGACAAACTCCAGAGTGGTTCTTCCCACATGTGGCACAAACAGTCGCGCCCTGACGTCCAGTCGATGATTGACCCACCGTAAAGTTTCTCTTAAAGTTTCCAGGCCGCGCCTGCAACTGCGGACCTCTGCCTCGACCCCTACCAGGTGTCGTCCTGAAGAATCTGCCTAAGTGATAGCAGTTCCGTGTGCTTCATTCTTCTCATTGCTTTAGGAAAATACTTATCCAAAAATACTTGTCTAAATAAACGTTGCCAGTCCCCCTAAAGTAGTGATAAGATCCCCTTTTTCATCGCCAGACCTTCCCCGAGTTGAACCGCGACCACCTGCTATGATTCTGCATTCACAATATCCTGAGATGAGTTGATCAGGCTCACCGCAAGTTATTCATGGCAGCAGTCCCAAGTAGGTACTCGAGTTCAATTCGGACAAGTCAGCTATGCATCCGTGTCTTACCCCAGACTAGTCTAAACAGTCTAACTATCCTAGTCAATATATACTTAAGCTATAGCACATTTAGACAGTCAATCAGCAGATAAACGCAAACAACAATCAATTCAACCAAACACAAGCAATTCCATGGACCAAACTGCTCTGATACCAATTAGTGTAACGCCCTCCCTAGTATGCATCCAAGAGAGTCGTTTGCTAAGCGGAATTAGAGTCGTTAACGTCACATGAGCTAACAAAGCAGTATACAATCCGTATAAAAATTTTTCAACACTTAAATTCTTTTCATAAAGGTTTTCCAAAATATCCATTGTTCATAAAAGCTCAAGCTAACATAAATATGATAAAGACTACAGTCATCCAAAAGTACCAAAACATCAATCATTACAGTTATCCATATAAACAAACAGCAACACTGATAATCCACGCATCAGCAATCAACAGCAAAATATTACTCCTTCAAATGCTCTTGCGTCCTCCTGCCATTTTGGAAAAATAGCAGCCCCGAAGGGGTGAGAATAATCCCAGTAGTGTGGCAATAAAACCAATAATATAACAATATTAACTAGGCACAAAATCATAAACAGTCACTTCAACATATCCTTGTTCCTTTTCCTTTTTATCATATTCATATATTGCGTATATAACGCCTTTCCTTTGCGCTTTTAGCACCGTCGTGCGCGCACTTCACAGTGGAATCAATTTACCCTTGGCACCTGAGCTCCATGTGGATTCCATCTGTGGGCCTATGCGGACTGATGCCAAGTGTCCCATACCCCGGTACCTTGGGGATGCCTATATGATGCTTGCTCAAACACATGGTCCTGTACATAACTATTCTAAAACAAGGCCTATATGATTTTGATACATGCATGTCATGCTATGCATTTCACACACAAAGCATAAAAATGTGGTATGATGTAGGATGCATGCTTATATACCTTTCATATGCGTTATGCTGCCACATAACGTCTTTACCTCATAATTATATAGCCCTCAGGCACATTTTAGGCAGTTTCCTTTCATCATAATGGAACATAATATTTTTACGGCATATGGAGCATCATGTTACAATTCTATACCAGTAGTCAATAGTCACATTAGGCTTCATCGCCTGACACTTACCTTAGCTTCCCTTAAATATTACCAACGGCGGCGAAATATTCTCACTTCTTAAGCGCACCTAAATCAATTAAAACTAATCATTTACAGTGGCTATTTACAGCAGCAAAACAGTGAGCATACAGCAGCAAAACAGTGAGCATTTACAGCAGCAAAACAGTGAGCATACAGCAGCAAAACAGTGAGCATACAGCAGCAAAACAGTGAGCATTTACAGCAGCAAAACAGTGAGCATACAGCAGCAAAACAGTGAGCATACAGCAGCAAAACAGTGAGCATTTACAGCAGCAAAACAGTGAGCATACAGCAGCAAAACAGTGAGCATACAGCAGCAAAACAGTTTTAAACGTTTTTAAACGTTTTCAAAACAGAAACAGTGGCGTTTTTAAAGCAGAAACAGTGGCGTTTTTAAAACAGAAACAGTGGCATTTTTAAAACAGAAACAGTGGCACTTTGAACTTCCAAAACAGTGGCATTTTATGCATACAAACAGTGGCATAGAAGGACTAAAACAGTGGCATGGAATGACTTAAACAGTGACATTTTATGCATAAAAACAGTGGCATATAATGACTAAAACAGTGGCATATTATGCATAAAAACAGTGGCATATGATGGCTAAAACAGTGGCCTTTTATGCATAAAAACAGTGGCATTTTAAGCATGGAAACAGTGGCATTTCATGACTAAAACAGTGGCATTTTAAGCATGGAAACAGTGGCATTTTATGACTAAAACAGTGGCATTTTAAGCATGGAAACAGTGGCATTTCATGACTAAAAGCAGTGGCATTTTAAGACAAAACAGTGCATGAAAACAGTGGCTTAAGGGGCACTAAAACAGTGACATACATGTGCAGAAACAGTGGCATATAGGGTGCAGAAACAGTGACATGTAATGTGCAGAAACAGTGGCTTTTATTGTGCAGAAACAGTGGCTTTTAGGTGCAGAAACAGTGGCTTCTATTGTGCAGAAACAGTGGCTTTTATTGTGCAGAAACAGTGGCTTTTATTGTGCAGAAACAGTGGCCTATAATGGTGATATTGATGAACCGAAACAGTGGCATACATTTTCAAAACAGTGGCATTTTAATGTGATTTTGAGGAACCGAAACAGTGGCATTTTTATCTACCAAAACAGTGGCACATACATAAGAAAACAGTGGCACATTTCTCTTTAAACAGTGGCCTAATCATACAAACAGTGGCATATAATCTTAAGCATTTTTATGCATACAATTCACCATGCAATAGCTCCACCATTCTAATTTTTACCATGCTCATACTTGAATCCAAAAACCACACATACTCAAGGAGACATTTAAGCACATATACATGGTTATACTAAGAAAGAATTCAAAGTTCAAGGCCTACCTCTTGTAGCACACCCTTCACCACACCCTTCTAGTTCCACTTCACCACAAGTCCTAGCTTCCTATGTGATCTATGCGCAACAAGGATGAGGATGGACAAACTTGGGCAGCTTCAAAAGTGAGGGATCAAGACTGAATAGTGCGGTGAAAGTGAGGAGGAAAACTTACTCTTTGCTTGGGACAAGGGCTACGGTTTTGAGAGGTGAGGGAAGGTAAGTGACCAATGTTTTTTCTTCTCCAAGAGGCTTGTTGGTTCGGTTATGGAAGAGAGGGAGTGAGGGAGAAACTTGGCTGCATATACACATGAAGCCAACTCCCTCTCCATGCGCACATATATAGGGAAGGTGAGGGAAAATTGCCATGATTAACTATCATGAAAAATTCAGATTTTTATGAGAGGATGGGGCTGCATACAAGGCTGAATCAAGCAAGAGTTTGCTTCTAATTTACTCTATTTACATGCAAGGAATGAGGGAAGATTTGTTCAGCTTTGAGGGCTGTCCAAGTCAGGGAAATTTTCTGCATAAAAGACCAAGATTTGCGCACCTAGGGGAGTGGAAAGGAAGTGTCAAGTGCACATGCAAGGGCTTAGCTAAGTCAACAAGTAAACAATCAAATGGCAGCCCAAAAATCTGCAAAGAAGCAGCCTTGGTGCGCAATGATGGGGTGGAAAAGAGGTGCAGTTTTGTGACAGCCCAAGTTCAGATTTTGGAGCTGCACAAAATGATGAAAATGCAGCAAAAATCCTCTTATGATGCATGTGAAAACAAGGCAGGTTTTGACTCATGATGGGCTGCAAAAGCTTGTCAAAAATCTGCACAAAACAGTGTCATGATGGAGGGTGTAAGTGGTTCACCAAGTCAACAAGTTAGGCAGTTTGTGTCATAAAAAAAATCTGCATCCAGCCCCTCCCATGTGCGCCCAAAATGGAGAATTATGCAGCCTAAGATTATGCTAAAATGCACATGTGTCTACCATGCAATGAGGCTTAAATCAAGTTATGCTTAAGCAAGATGAGGTGGCGGTTTTGACAAGGGAAAATGGCAGATTTCAAGGTCCTAAATCACCCTTACTTGTGCGCAAAAATGAGGGAAAAACATTAAGCCAAGTGGTTGTTCCTTGATGCACAAGACACCCTAAATGGGCAAGGCTTAGGGGAAATAAGAATGGTTACAATTTTGGGCTGAATTGGCTTGACCCAAGAGCCATCCTTGGCCATTGGCCACACACACAAAAGGATCCAATCACAAATCCAAAAGCAACAAGTCCACACACACACACTAGCCCACATACAAACACTAATGCCTTCTAACACACACTCACATTACTCATAAGGTTAAATTCGCATGTCTACATATAGATCTTCCTATGATTTAATTTAATTAATTACCTTAGTCTTATCCAAGGATAAAGGTCAACCAATTCACAAACCATTACACACAAACCATACATCCGAATTCTACACATGTACACATAGCATATAGAACTTAGGTATTTTACTAATTATGCGGGATGTTACACTTACCAAGACAGAATCGGTTTAATCTAAGCAAAACATCAAGGATTGTCTACTCCAAAGCTTAGCTAACTTGCTCATGGTGCGCTACACAAGGGGTGTCTAAGCATGCTATCTTTGTCATTTTGATTCAAGAAAATTCAAGATACTTTAAATTACCCTCAAACAGCTACACCATTTATTTTAGGATCATAACCAAATTTACTTGTTATACTACTAAGCTAGGGTCCAAGGTGTTAGCATATGGGTGTCCTAGAGACAATCTTTTGATTAAAATAAAGGACACTAGATGTAGAACTTTGTTTGTCGCAAATAAATGAAAGCACTATTTATTCAAGTTTCATATTGTGTCTCGATATTACTGTTAATATTATATGAACGAACTGGATAAACCCCTTGGAATAGAACAGGTATCTCTTGAGTATCTGTGATGAGATCACGATCATGAGGATTCAAGGATATTGCATGTCTATTCCTAATTATATGTTCCTAGTCTAGAGACACTGAGTTTGGGGATCAGTGATCTCGAGTAAAGACTAGTACGACTTATCTACTTGTATAAGGATACAAGGTAAAGACCTCATGAGCTGCAGATATGGAGATATCTTAGCTAAAGTCGTGGGTGGACCTATAAGAGTATAACTCGCACTGAACAGACCCAAAAAGAGACTCTATGAGGAAATCTCACAGATAGTGTCATTAGAGTAATCTTTTTATGTTTGAGTATGTCTTTCCTTAGACCAGAAGTTATTACCTAGACTGTGTTCTTGAAGGCATGTTTTGATTGTATACCTCATCTGCCTGAAACATGGAGACTCATAGGTATACTGTTGGGCGTGTCCTTAAAGGGCACAGGGCTAGGGTAATAAGCTGAAGGAATTCGTCAAATCTCTGTGAGAGATTAGGTTATCTGTAAACCGGAGAAATCGGGATGACATTTACAGGGACTCGGGAATCTATGCATAGTAAAAGAGATCATGAGATGATCTGCCTTTAGAGTCAGTAAATTGAAGATTCCCTATTTCGAATAAAGCTTACCCTAAACCGCAGGGGTTGATACATTTCCTTACCCTAGGTTAATGGGAAGATAACCGAGACGAAGGGAAATACATACGGTAAACAAATATGTGCAATAGGTTGATCAAGTCATTAATCTGACTAGTTCTGGGGCAACAAAGCATTGCTAGTGCTCTGTGTTGTCATTAATTGGGTTGTGGGCTTGTTGGGCCTAAGCCCAGTTATGTCAGAAGTTAAGTTGGACCTAATGGGTCACACACTAACACCTTGTAGTCATGATGGACTAGCTTTAAAGGTATTGGGCCTAATAATGTTATTAGCCCAAGAAGCTGTTTGGAAGCCCACCTAAATGGGTGGGTGGTGCATGGAGTTTAGTAATGGGCTTGGATAGTCCAAGCCATTACTAATTAATTTAATTAGTTAAATTAATAATCAAATATTTGAATTTCGAATTTTGAATTTGAAATTTGAATTTTGAAATTTGAATTTAGAATTTGAATTTCGAAATTCGAATTTTGAATTTGAAATTTGAAATTTGAAATTTGAATTTTGAAATTTGAATTTGAATTTGAATTTTGAAATTCGAATTTTGAATTTGAAATTTGAAATTTTGAATTTTGAATTTTGAATTTGAATGTTTGAACGTTTGAATTCAAGTGTTTGAATTCGAATTTGAATTGGTTTTGAAAAGTTGTTTCATAACAAAAGGATAAGACAGGATCTTATTGGAGCATATTCCTTGGATGAAGAAGCATCTTTGGAGGCACTCCCTTGGCTGTTTGGTGCGCAACTTTTAGGTGATAAGAGTGTTATCTTATCACTTAAAACAAACCTCCATTCAGATTTGGTGGTTGAGGGAATCAGTGGGTGAGTTGATTCAAATTTTGAATGCAACTAACTCAATGTATTTGGACCCCTTCTAGGGCTGAATTATGCGCATGAGAACTATATACTATATGATAGTTTATGAATTTAAGTTTAAATTATTTTGAATTTAATATCATGTGGATAAGATTGGAGGTTGTTGGCAAAGTTAGTTTTGCAACAGCTCCACCTTATCACACTGTTCCATGCGCAACTTTCAAAGAAGTTTGAAAGTTTGTTTTTCATTTTGAATGATTGAATTCCCTCCTCCTCTCCAAGTGTGCGCATAAATATGACTTGTTCCTCACCTTAGGGTTTTGTGAAAAACCTAGCCAACTCTCCTCCATCTATGCACCATTCTGTAGGGTAGCTCACTACACCTTTCCAAACAGAATACCTAGCCTCCACCTTCACCACTTGTGCGCATAGCAAGCCTCATTGTGGTGTTCAGCTGGTGCCTTTCAAGAAAGGGTTCTTGCATCATTGACGAACGGTGGTGTGGATCACCATTAGAGGGTTTGAACCCTTCAAGCCTGACATCTGATCTCCCTGACTGATCAGGCCTAAAACAAGGTAACATCATGCTGTCTTAAAGCATGAACCTATGTGTGCATGTATGTTCCGCAGTAAAATTTTTGTTTTACACCTTACATGCATCGGCCTTCAAAGGCCAGTTAACTTTCACAAGGTACATAAGATGGCAGAGATAACAAAACTGAAAATAATGATTAATTTCCTAGTCATACTCTCCTAAGAATTCGCTAGGACCGTACAACAATGGCACAAGGGAAGAGGAGATTACTTACTGTTTTACACCCAAGAGCTCAACTCTAAAAAGGCTTCCACTATCCGATCAAGTAGGATGGTCATGGTGCCCGGATTTGAATTTTTTTGAATTTTAAATTAATGTGTAATCGCGCATTTTAATTTATAAGTGTATTTGTAATTTAAATTTTGTAATTTTGTCCCTCCAAAATGTTATGGAGTTTCTTTAATTATTTGTAATTAGAGAAATAGGCTAGTGGCGTATAGACGACAAGCGGCCGTTGCTTAAAGAAACAAAAAGGACAAAAGCGCGAGCACCATGGCTATCTCAATATAAATTGTTTATATGCATGTATGATTAGAACGTCTAGTATGCATGAATTGGGCAAACCGCGTTTTGTATGGTTATTATGTTTGTCCAAAAGCGACTAGTGTATACCGATAGATGTTTGACATAGGTAACGACTAGCATGATAACTTACAATATGCGTTTGATGGGACCTAATTAACCCCAAGATAAAAGGAACCCTTAAAAGGAATAAATAATTAAGCATATGATTACCTCCCACCACCAATGCTACTCAAAACTCTTCTACAAAGTGGTGCTCCACAACTCAGTTGGGACCCACTATTTCGTTGGGCTAGAGTAGTGTTTGAAGTGTAAGACACTTAGGGTGCTGGTTTAATGCTTAACTAAGACATAAGTTGCAGGCACAGCCGGGCTTATGTGCTTAGGGTAATGGTGCTAGGTTGGTTGCATGAGATGCACCACTAAGTGACAAAGAGTTGTCAACCTAATGTTAAGAGAGGGTATGAGATACTGTTGATAAAGATCAACCCTTTATTTAAATTAATCTTGCGGTCTCAGACGGAGGTTAAAATAAATAATCGCACTCTTAATCCCACTAAGGTAAAATCTAAATTAGATTAACCCTAAGTCAAAAAGGAAGGGTCATTGACTTAGATAAAATAGTGGGAGGGGCAAATTATTTCAAGTCTTTAATAATTTGCTTTTAACTACATAACCGTATATTAACTAAAACTATCTTTACATCCTTTTCAGCTTATAGTATGACTAATCCACTGTCACTGCGTTCAATACTCGATACGAATAAACTGACCGGTTCAAATTTTATGGACTGGTATCAGAACCTAAGAATAGTTCTAAGGGCCGAAAAGATTGCCTACGTTTTAGATGCTGTAATACCCGTAGCTCCACGGGAAGGGGAAGAAGGGTTTGCGGAATTTGATTTCGTAACCTATCAACAGCACTTGGATGACAATGTGATGGCAGTATGCATCATGTTGGCATCCATGTCGCCTGAACTGCAAAAGCAGCATGAGCATATGGATGCTCCCTCTATTATCGTACATCTCAAAGAGTTGTATGATATTAAAGGCAGGCATGAGAGGTATGAGGCCTCAAGAGAACTGTTCTCTTGTAGGATGACTGAGAGCATGTCTGTTGCCAGCCATGTTCTCAAGATGATCGGGCTGATATAGAAGCTAGGAAACCTAGGCTTCATCATGGATGCCGAGCTAAGTAATGACTTAGTCCTTACCTCACTTCCACCTTCCTTCAGTCAATTCATCATGAATTACAATATGCATGGGATGCAAGTGAGCTTGCCTGAGTTGTTAAGCATGTTAACAACAGCTGAAGTGTCTATTAAGAAGGACAGGACACAGGCTCTTTTGATTGGTGGGCCTAGCAAGGCCAAGGGAAAGGGTAAGGAGCCTGCAAAAGGTGACCCCCTTAAGCCCAAAGGAAAATCCAAGAAGAAGAAGGGCAAGAAGAAGGGTAAGAAGGCACCTAAGGACAAGGGTGATGCTGAGTGCTTCCATTGTGGCATGAAAGGCCACTGGAAGAGGAATTGTCCAGACTACCTGAACAATGTGAAGGACAAGAAGCATGGTGATGCTTCTGCCTCAGGTATTTTCATGATTGAGATAAATTATTCTTATGCTAATCCATCCTCATGGGTATTGGATACCGGATGTGGTTCTCCTCATATCTGCAATATGTTGCAGGTACTTAGGAGCCCAAGGAGATTGGATAGAAACGAGGTGGATCTCCGCGTTGGCAATGGAGCAAGAGTTGCTGCTCATTCAGTTGGAAATGCTGACCTTATTTTGCCTACGGGCCTTTTACTGCATTTGAATAATTGTCTTTATGTTCCGCATATTTCTAGAATCATTATTTCAATTTCTTGTTTAGAACAAGATGGTTATACATTCAGTATTAGGGATGGTACTTTTTCTATCATTTTGAATGATATGGTTTACGATACTGCTTCTTTAATAAATGGATTGTATGTGTTGGAAATGGGAAATAAAGTGCTCAATATAGATGTGAAACGACCTAGGACGGATAATCAATCTTATCTTTGGCACTGTAGACTAGGGCACATAAATGAAACAAGATTGTCTAGGATGCATAGAGATGGATACCTGGACTCCATGGATTTGGAATCCTATGGACAGTGTGAATCTTGTCTAGCTGGGAAAATGATTCAACAAAAGCCCAAAGGGCTTGAGAGTCATAGGGCTAGTGAGTTATTAGAACTCATTCATACTGATGTATGTGGCCCAATGTCTATTGAGGCTAGAGGTGGATATTCTTATTTCATTACCTTTACAGATGACAAATCAAGATTTGGGTATATATACCTAATGAGATACAAATCTGAAGCTTTTGAAAAGTTCAAAGAGTTTAGGAATGAAGTGGAGAAACAGCGTGGCAAGATGATTAAGACATTACGATCAGATCGTGGTGGTGAATATTTGAGCCACGAGTTTCAGGGTTATCTGAGAGAAAATGGAATTCTCTCACAATTTACCGCTCCTTACACACCACACCAAAACGGTGTCTCCGAAAGGAGAAACACGACCTTGTTAGACATGGTTAGGTCTATGATAAGGGAGACTCAACTTCCAAAATCGTTTTGGGGATATGCCTTAGACACAGCGGCATACCTTCTAAATAGGGTACCGTCTAAATCTGTTCAGACCACACCATATGAGATATGGAGTGGTAAGAGATCCAACCTGAGTTACCTCAGGGTATGGGGATCGCCAGCTTATGTCAAAGCGTTGACATCAGACAAGCTTAGTGCTAAGAGTACTAAATGTCTATTTGTGGGGTATCCTAAAGGTACTAAGGGATACTACTTCTACTCCATGGAAGAACACAAAGTGTTTGTGTCAAAGAATGCTGAGTTCCTTGAGAAGGATTTGATCTCTCAAGGAGGCAGTGGGAGTAAGATTGATCTTGAAGAAGTGCAAGATCCACAAGAACAGATTGAGGAACCCGAGTCTGCTCCGCAGGCGACGTTCTCCAATGGAGAAGTAAACACACAACTCCGTAGATCTATGAGGGTCATCCATCCACCTGAAAGGTACGGGTTTGTGATTGAGAATCAGCAAACTGTTGAGGATGATGAACCAAGTAACTACGAGGAGGCGGTCAAAGATGTTGACTCCTCAAGATGGCTTGAAGCCATGGAATCTGAAATGGATTCGATGTATCAGAATAAGGTATGGACCTTGGTTCCTAAACCGCAAGGAATAGCTCCTATCGGTAATAAATGGGTCTTTAAAAGAAAGACTGATGCAGATGGCAGCGTTCAGACCTACAAAGCTAGGTTAGTGGCGAAAGGGTATCGTCAAAGACAAGGAGTTGACTATGATGAAACTTTTTCACCAGTTTCCATGATCAAATCTATTAGGATCATGCTTGCAATAGCAGCATACCACGACTATGAAATTTGGCAAATGTATGTCAAGACCGCCTTCTTGAATGGGTTCTTGAAGGAGGAAGTGTACATGACACAACCTGAAGGCTTTGAAAACAAAGATCAGGAGCATATGGTATGCAAACTACAAAGGTCAATATATGGGCTAAAGCAAGCATCAAGGAGTTGGAATATACGTTTTGATGAAGTCGTTAAGAGTAACGGTTTTATCAAGAACGAGGATGAACCTTGTGTTTACAGAAAGGTTAGTGGGAGTAATGTCGTCTTCCTAGTGCTTTATGTAGATGACATATTGCTAATAGGAAATGACATCCCCACATTAAAAATAACGAAAGAGTGGCTTTCAGAAAACTTTACCATGAAGGATTTGGGAGAGGCAGCCTTTATACTTGGTATAAAAATCTATAGAGATAGATCCAAGAGGCTGGTGGGTTTATCTCAATCCACGTACGTTGACAAGATGCTAAAGAGGTTTAGCATGGAAGGGTCGAAAAAGGGTTTTCTTCCTGTCAGTCATGGGGTACACCTATCAAGGGCTTTGTGTCCTAAGTCACAACCTGAGAAGGATCGCATGAGTGGAATCCCATACGCTTCGGCTATTGGATCCATCATGTATGCCATGATATGTACGAGACCAGATGTCTCATATGCTTTAAGCATTACGAGCAGATACCAGTCAGACCCTGGAGAGGGTCACTGGACGGCAGTCAAAACCATCCTTAAATACTTAAGAAGAACTAAGGATGCGTTTCTGGTCTATGGTGGGGTTAATGAGTTAACAATGAAAGGGTTCACTGATGCCAGCTTTCAGAGTGACAAAGATGACTGCAAGTCACAGTCAGGATTCGTATTCACCTTAAATGGTGGGGCAGTGTCTTGGAAAAGTTCCAAGCAGGAGACAACAGCAGATTCAACGACAGAGGCTGAATACATAGCTGCTTCAGAAGCAGCTAAGGAGGCAGTGTGGATCAAGAAGTTCGTAAATGAACTAAGGGTGGTTCCAAGCGTGGATGAGCCCATACAGTTGCTTTGCGACAACACTGGAGCCATTGCGCAGTCAAAGGAACCTAGGTCTCATCAAAGATCTAAACACGTGCTCCGCAGATATCATTTGATTAGAGAAATCATTAATAGGAATGATGTAAAAATGGATTATGTTCCCACAGACGATAACCTGGCCGATTCTCTGACAAAGGTTGTTTCTCAGAGAAAACATGATAGTCATTATGAGGCTTTGGGCATACGACTTAGGTCTGATTGGCTCTAGGCCAAGTGGGAGCTTGTTAGCATATGGGTGTCCTAGAGATAATCTTTTGATTAAAATAAAGGACACTAGATGTAGAACTTTGTTTGTCGCAAATAAATGAAAGCACTATTTATTCAAGTTTCATATTGTGACTCGATATTACTGTTAATATTATATGAACGAACTGGATAAACCCCTTGGAATAGAACAGGTATCTCTTGAGTATCTGTGATGAGATCACGATCATGAGGATTCAAGGATATTGCATGTCTATTCCTAATTATATGTTCCTAGTCTAGAGACACTTAGTTTGGGGATCAGTGATCTCGAGTAAAGACTAGTACGACTTATCTACTTGTATAAGGATACAAGGTAAAAACCTCATGAGCTATAGATATGGAGATATCTTACCTAAAGTCGTGGGTGGACCTATAAGAGTATAGCTCGCACTGAACAGACCCAAAAAGAGACTCTATGAGGAAATCTCACAGATAGTGTCATTAGAGTAATCTTTTTATGTTTGGGTATGTCTTTCCTTAGACCAGAAGTTATTACCTAGACTGTGTTCTTGAAGGCATGTTTTGATTGTATACCTCGTCTGCCTGAAACATGGAGACTCATAGGTATACTGTTGGGCGTGTCCTTAAAGGGCACAGGGCTAGGGTAATAAGCTGACGGAATTCGTCAAATCTCTGTGAGAGATTAGGTTATCTGTAAACCGGAGAAATCGGGATGACATTTACAGGGACTCGGGAATCTATGCATAGTAAAAGAGATCATGAGATGATCTGCCTTTAGAGTCAGTAAATTGAAGATTCCCTATTTCGAATAAAGCTTACCCTAAACCGCAGGGGTTGATACATTTCCTTACCCTAGGTTAATGGGAAGATAACCGAGACAAAGGGAAATACATACGGTAACCAAATATGTGCAATAGGTTGATCAAGTCATTAATCTAACTAGTTCTGGGCCAACAAAGCATTGCTAGTGCTCTGTGTTGTCATTAATTGGGTTGTGGGCTTGTTGGGCCCAAGCCCAGTTATGTCAAAAGCTAAGTTGGACCTAATGGGTCACACACTAACACTTTGTAGTCATGATGGACTAGCTTTAAAGGTATTGGGCCTAATAATGTTATTAGCCCAAGAAGCTGTTTGGAAGCCCACCTAAATGGGTGGGTGGTGCATGGAGTTTAGTAATGGGCTTGGATAGTCCAAGCCATTACTAATTAATTTAATTAGTTAAATTAATAATCAAATATTTGAATTTCGAATTTTGAATTTGAAATTTGAATTTTGAAATTTGAATTTAGAATTTGAATTTCGAAATTCGAATTTTGAATTTGAAATTTGAAATTTGAAATTTGAATTTTGAAATTTGAATTTGAATTTGAATTTTGAAATTCGAATTTTGAATTTGAAATTTGAAATTTTGAATTTTGAATTTTGAATTTGAATGTTTGAACGTTTGAATTCAAGTGTTTGAATTCGAATTTGAATTGGTTTTGAAAAGTTGTTTCATAACAAAAGGATAAGACGGGATCTTATTGGAGCATATTCCTTGGATGAAGAAGCATCTTTGGAGGCACTCCCTTGGCTGTTTGGTGCGCAACTTTTAGGTGATAAGAGTGTTATCTTATCACTTAAAACAAACCTCCATTCAGATTTGGTGGTTGAGGGAATCAGTGGGTGAGTTGATTCAAATTTTGAATGCAACTAACTCAATGTATTTGGACCCCTTCTACCGCTGAATTATGCGCATGAGAACTATATACTATATGATAGTTTATGAATTTAAGTTTAAATTATTTTGAATTTAATATCATGTGGATAAGATTGGAGGTTGTTGGCAAATTTAGTTTTGCAACAGCTCCACCTTATCACACTGTTCCATGCACAACTTTCAAAGAAGTTTGAAAGTTTGTTTTTCATTTTGAATGATTGAATTCCCTCCTCCTCTCCAAGTGTGCGCATAAATATGACTTGTTCCTCACCTTAGGGTTTTATGAAAAACCTAGCCAACTCTCCTCCATCTATGCACCATTCTGTAGGGTAGCTCACTACACCTTTCCAAACAGAATACCTAGCCTCCACCTTCACCACTTGTGCGCATAGCAAGCCTCATTGTGGTGTTCATCTGGTGGCTTTCAAGAAAGGGTTCTTGCATCATTGACGAACGGTGGTGTGGATCACCATTAGAGGGTTTGAACCCTTCAAGCCTGACATCTGATCTCCCTGACTGATCAGGCCAAAAACAAGGTAACATCATGCTGTCTTAAAGCATGAACCTATGTGTGCATGTATGTTCCGCAGTAAAATTTTTGTTTTACACCTAACATGCATCGGCCTTCAAAGGCCAGTTAACTTTCACAAGGTACACAAGATGGCAGAGATAACAAAACTGAAAATAATGATTAATTTCCTAATCATACTCTCCTAAGAATTCGCTAGGACCGTACAACAATGGCACAAGGGAAGAGGAGATTACTTACTGTTTTACACCCAAGAGCTCAACTCTAAAAAGGCTTCCATTATCCGATCAAGTAGGTGGTCTCCAAGGTTGATGCTAAGGTCCTTATCCTTCTCCTCTTCTACAGTCACGATTTTGGTCACATGCAAGGGGTTTATCTACTCTTCAAGGACTACATTCACATCTTATCTCCACAAGTTGCTCTTCAACCGAACCAGTGGATGGAAAAAGGAATGGGAAGTCGGATGGTAGGACTTCCCTTGTGAAGCTCACGGTCTTGGAGAAATAGGTAAGAGGAAGATCATACAAGCTCTGCCTCTTCCATCTTGATGGTCCACGACGTTGAAGGAGAAGGGATGGCTGTGTTTATATCCGGATCAAGGAGAGACATTCAATCGGAATGTTGATGATGCTCTCTGCGCATAGAGTGGGAACTAAGGAGATGCTATTTTATTTTGGTACAAAAGGCGGTAGGTATTTGAGCAGCAATGGTTTGGTTGAACATGAAGAAGAGGATCCATATGTCCAAATGAGGTGGCGGACATGCAGGGAATGGAAGGTTAGGTGGCCTACATGCAAGCTTGGCACACATGCAAGCAATGGGAGGCTGGTTACATGCAAGGCGTGCTCTGAGTAGCTGCAAAATATCAGACTTTATCATGCCCCATTTCATGCGCACAAGGGATAGGAACTGAGTATGGGTGGTTTGATTTCTAACCACTAAGAATGCATGCAGTGAGGTTTTGTTTAAGACCAAGGAAGAACCAGAATTCTGACTTGCTTTTTCCTTGTCCGAGGCGTGCAAGGAGTGAAGGAATGGTTGATTAATTCTGCCCACTAAAATTGCATGCATTCTGATTCCTTTTAGTTAAATCAATGAGCTTCAAATTTTCAAACGGTCAAGATGGGTTACTTGATCAGCCAAGTGTTGGGATACGGATGGAATGGGCTGATTTCATGTTTCAAGTGCACAAGTGGTGCGCATGCAAACAAAAGGAACACAATGTCTTTCATGCAATAAAATTGGTGGGACAAGTGTTGTACATGCATAGGTTGGTTGGTGTTGGATAAAGCAAGTACTTATCTTTTGTTTCCAATATCCCTACTCTATGCGCACAAAGGAGGGAAGGTGGGGTTCATGACAAGTGGGTTTGCAAGCCAATGGAAAGCTATCTTCATGGAATTCTAAGGATGGGAAAAGGAGCAATACATGGTTGAGTTGAATCTCACTCATTCCCTAAGCCCATGGACATACGGCCAACACATGGACTTTGAGTCCAAACAAATGTCCTAATCCAAAAGTCTACTAGCTTAAAGTCCATCAAGCTCTATTAATTATTTTGTTGCTATAAAATTACACTTATAAACTGTAACTAAATTTCCACATGCCCAAAATAAATTCTCACCTATTATTATCATTCAATAATTCCCTAACTCAATATTAATTCCATACTAATAGTCATATAATCCGAAATCCAAGCATGTAATGCACAAAGCTCAAAAATAATATCCATAATCCTCATAGCAATTTAATTATATAACCTAATTATGTGGGATGTTACACATAGATTCTCGAGTCCCTGTAAATGTCATCCCGATTTTTCCGGTTTACAGATAACCTAATCTCTCACAGAGATTTGACGAATTCCATCAGCTTATTACCCTAGCCCTGTGCCCTTTAAGGACACGCCCAATAGTATACCTATGAGTCTCCATGTTTCAGGCAGACGAGGCATACAATCAAAACATGCCTTCAAGAACACAGTCTAGGTAATAACTTCTGGTCTAAGGAAAGACATACCCAAACATAAAGAGATTACTCTAATGACACTATCTGTGAGATTTCCTCATAGAGTCTCTTTTTGGGTCTGTTCAGTGCGAGCTATACTCTTATAGGTCCACCCACGACTTTAGCTAAGATATCTCCATATCTGTAGCTCATGGGTCTTTACCTTGTATCCATATACAAGTAGATAAGTCGTAGTAGTCTTACTCGAGATCACTGATCCCCAAACTCAGTGTCTCTAGACTAGCAACATATAATTAGGAATAGACATGCAATATCCTTGAATCCTCATGATCGTGATCTCATCACAGATACTCAAGAGATACATGTTCTATTCCAAGGGGTTTATCCAATTCGTTCATATAATATTAACAGTAATATCGAGACACAATATGAAACTGAATAAATAGTGCTTTCATTTATTTGCGACAAACAAAGTTCTACATCTAGTGTCCTTTATTTAATCAAAAGATTGTCTCTAGGACACCCATATGCTAATAGGGAGGGGTTTAAAGCCTTAATCCTGGACCCGCCCCGAATCGGATTAGTTGCGAAGCAATGAACCGATTGGAATATTTTCAAAAAAAAGAGAGTAGGCAAACCTTTAGAGAGTTATATTTACAAATTTTTTATTTACAAACTTTTACAAATTATACTATGTACTTTCAGAAGTAGACTAGATTATGAATGTACTACACAGTATAATATATATATATATATATATGGAAATTATTCTCTTATGTAATAGTAGAGAGTTATCT
This sequence comes from Gastrolobium villosum, assembly GCA_032173675.1. Classification (NCBI taxonomy): domain Eukaryota; kingdom Viridiplantae; phylum Streptophyta; class Magnoliopsida; order Fabales; family Fabaceae; genus Gastrolobium; species Gastrolobium villosum. The sequence continues at coordinate 90,057 of JAVKPL010001309.1, read as the reverse complement.
TTTGTCGTAGATACATCAATAAACATGCTTTTTATTTTTTATTTTTTTTTTTATTTTTTAACATATGATGGGATCCACCATATATTAGATCTATGACATGAGATGAGTATCTCCTACAACATGAGATTAAATGTTCCTATATATATATATATATATATATGGGGTTTGATTTTCTTATGTTCTTTCTCAACTAGTGGTGGACCCTGTAACATCCCACGTAATTAGGAAAAATATACAAATGGTTATGATGAATATGGATGCATGTGTGAAACTCGAATTATATATTAATGCATGTCTTGCTTGCGAATGTTATAGTTATCCTCCCTAGTGTGGGATTAATTTAAGTAGGAAGTTACTTGAATTACCATGGTAAGTAAGTATTTACTTAGGCATGTGAAGATTCTAGTAAAAGTATATGAGTCATTTGATTGCAATATTTAGAAAGATAAATAATACTTAAAAGACATGGGAATTAATAAATTAGTGGGTTGGTGCATAAATTAGTAGAACAATTGGACTTGTAATTTTGAACCCAAACCTTATGTAGGTCCGCGACCCATATGCCTTGGGGAGACTCTTGATTCAGCCCTAAACCTTGTATTTATCCTAACCTCATCCTAAGCATCCCACAAGGTAGCCCTTGATTGGCAAGGAATCACCACCTGGCAAATCTTATCTATCCTCTCATCACCCCATACGCATAGAGTAAAAAGAAATTCTGGTTGCTTGCACTTTTGGACAAAGCAAGTCAGCCACATTGCCTCAACATGCAGCCAATTGAGAGAGAGTAAATTACCTGCATGTATTTTAATTGGCCAAGATGCAGCCCTATCATCCAGCCTACTACCTCTTGTGCACCTAAATCCATATAACAAATCTGATCTCTTCTTTACTAGTCATTAGTTCTAGTTATTGGTAAGTTTAAGCACCATCTCACCTTATTCTTCTTGTGCGTTAGTGAGGTGAGGAAACAAATCTGACTTAGTGTTCATTTGCCAAGTCCAACCAGCCTTCAAATTCTGATTCCCTTCTTCCACATGCGCATAATTAAGGGAACTAGCAAGCTGTACACTGACTTCTTCTAATCAGAATCAATTCAGCCATCATCCACCTCCCCTTTCCTTTCCAAACCGTGAGCTCCATGAGCATATAGCATGTAACGCCCTCCCTTGTATGCATCCAAGAGAGTCGTTTGCTAAGCGGAATTAGAGTCTTTAACGTCAGTTTAGCTACTGAAAAATCTAACTTTAGTGTTTCTAATCAAAACTTATAGTTGAAATCGGTTTTCTTCTAGAAATCAGAGTATGTTTTCAAAATTGTATTAAGTTGCTGAAAATATTATTTCCCCGGCAACCGTACTATCTTTAGAAACTCGTATAAAATCAGTTCTGACGATTTAAAAAAATATTCCTTATGATCTAGAAAGAGAACGTCTGGGGCTTCGCGTGCATATAAAATAATAGTAAATCGGAATTCGCTTGACCCTTGAAACATAACCCGCAAGGTGCTTGTAACACTGTTTAAAAATCAGCACTTAATAAAACGTTCAAAAATCCATTTCGCAAAACGTTTCCAGATTTTTCCCAAAACAGCCGCTATTCATGTAACATCCCACGTAAATATTTAGGAAAATACATAAAATATTATAAGGCATGAGAATGCATGTGTGGAAATTAGAGTTTCATGTAATTATTGATTGGAATTCGAATTGTATGGTTACTAGTGTAGAATTAATATTGAGTTAGGAAAATTATTAGAATTATAATGATAGGTGAGAAATTATTTTATGCATGTAGGAATAATTTTGTAGCAATATATAAAAAGAATTAAATATAATTGTAGGGCTTGAGGACTTATAATTTTTGGGCTAGTACCCAAGTTAGTGTCACTTGGGCTTGTGCATATTTTTAATTCCTTATGCTTGTTGGGCTGAAGCCTTAATGCCTTATGTTGCCCACTTGAAGCAGTCCAAACCCATTATCATAATGTCCTAACCTCATCTTAAGTGAATCCACAAGTCAACCCCTTATTGGTTAGAAACCTCCACATGGCATAGCTTATCTTGTCCTTCCTCTTTGTCCGCACATGGCCCCTAAAAATCTGCACTTGGACTGCATCTAATCATGTGAAGTCAGTCTTACACCTTGCTCCCTTGTCCCATACGTATAACATTGTGAGGAGGTAAGATAGTTATTTGTTACACCTTCCAAATTTGTAAGACATGCAACCAATGTAGCTCTTGTGGACAGATTTGCATGTCCTTTGTATGGGCAGAAAATTCTACACCATTTTGACCCTCACTTGTGCGCTCCAAGTGTGAGGATTCAGCCAAGCTTCTGCCCTTGTGGAATGGCTTTAAATCAGCCCTCAACTCCTCACTTATTTCCTCACTTCTTCCACCGTTGTGCGCTAAAGTTAGGCTGCAGTTTAGGCTCTTTGAAACAGAACCAAATCTGCACCATATGCCTTCATCCTTCCTCTTGAAACCGTGAATGTATAGGGAGTAAAAACATTCAGAAAAATTGCACACTATTCCCTCCTTTTCCTTGTTGGAACCGTGACCATAGGCAACAAATAGAGTGCAAGCATTCCTTTCCTTGTTCCACTGTCCAGCCGTGTTTCATCGAAAGGTATAGTGTACCTTCCTCCTTCATTGTCTTCTCCTACCTTGATTGTTTGATGAAGACATCACCATGCATGTAGGTTCTGCCCAAGTTGTTCATCCTCCCCATTTGTGCGCATAAGTCATCACTAGGAGGGTTGAACTTGTTGTTTTGTGGAGCTTAGAAAGTGAAGTGTGTTTCTTGATCAACTAGTGTGTACTACAAGAGGTAAGCATAGATCTTAGACCTTCTTCCTTTTATTGTTTAACCGTGTATATGTTAGAGATGGCCTTTTAAATTGACTTATGAACCCTCCCTATGTTTCGGCCATATCATGTTGTAGACCTTAGGATGAGCATAATAAAAGGATAAGTGTGGGGCTGTTAGGAGATAACCTGTATGCTTTAAAATTCTATGAAACACTATATGATGAATAGCATGCTTAATCCTTGTTGCACACAATGTATGAAATAGTAGGATTTTTGATATGTTTGTTTTGATAATATAAATTCTGATTTGGTAAGTTTTAATGTAAGCTAAGTCCTATTTTTAAAGTAGTTTTCCACATATGTTTAGGCTGCTGTATGCTGTCGCTGTTTCTGTTAGAAAACGTCATTGTTGCTGTTTAAAAACGTTACTGTATGCTGTTCACTGCTGCTATAAAATGCTACTGTTTTTGCTGCTAAAAAATGCTACTGTTGCTGTTTAAAAATGTTACTGTATGTTGTTCACTGCTGCTATAAAATGCTACTGTTTTTGCTGCTGAAAAATGCTACTATTTTCTATTTAAAAACGTTACTCTCTGCTGCTATAAAACGTTACTGTTTCTGTTGCAAAATGTCACTATTTTCTGCTCACTATTTTAAGCAAAACATTGCTGTTTTCTGATAACTGTTTTAAGAGAAACGTTACTGATTTTCTGCTCACTATTTTAAGAAAAACGTTGCTATTTTCTGCCCACTATTTTGCTGTAAAATGTTGTTGTTTCTGCTCACTGTTTTGCTGTAAAATGTTGCTATTTCTGCTCACTATTTTGCTTTAAAACGTTGCTGTAAAATGATTTATTGCACTTGATTTAGGTGCGCGTAAACAGCGAGAAACGTAGCATATTTCATTGTTGTTTGGTAATTATTTCAGGCACGCAAGGTAAGTGTTAGGCGATATTACCTAATGTGACTATTGACTAGTGTATGAAGTTGTAACATGATGCTCCATATTCCGTGAAATTATTATGTTCCTTATGATGAAAGTATTCTGCCATGAATATGCCTTGACGGCAATATGATTATGAGGTAAAGTTGTTACGTGGCAGCATAACGTATATGAAAGGTATGATATAAGCATGCATCTCACATCATACCGCATCTATTTTTCTATTTTGTGTGTGAAAGCATAGCATGGCATGCATGTACCAAAATTCATATAGCCTTGCAATGTAGATTAGTTATGTACAGGACCATGTGTTTGAGCACGCATCATATAGGCATCCCTCCGGTACCAGGGCATGGGATAGTTGGCATCAGTCCGCATAGGCCACAGTTGGAATCCACCTAAGAAGGTGCCAATTTATGGGATCTCCACTGTGTATTGCGCGCACGACGGTGCTAAGAGCACAACAGGAAGGCGTTATATACGCAATATATATAAATGATGAAAAGGAAAGGACAAGGAACAGGATATGTTGAAGTGACTGTTTATGATTTTGTGCCTAGTTTAATAGCGTTATTGGTTTTGTTGCCACATTACTGGGATTATTCTCACCCCTTTGGGGCTGCTATTTTCATAAAATGGCAGGAGGACGAAAGAGCATTTGAAGGCGTGATGTATGCGGTTACTTGTTGATGCTTGGACTTTTGTTGTTGCTGTTTAATTGTTGGATGACTGTAATGCTTATTATTTTGGAGCACTTGGATGACTGTAGACATTATTATCTTACATTCTGTTTAAGTCTTTCATGAACAACGGCTGTGTTGGAAAAATCTGAAAAAGTTTTGCGAAAAGGATTTTTGAACATTTTATTAAGTGTTGAATTTTTAATAGTTTTACGAGCACTTTACGGGTTATATTTCAAGGGGCAAACGAACTCCGATTTACTATTATCTTATATGCACGCGAAGCCCCAGGCGTGCTCTTTCTAAATCACAAGGAATATTTTGTACGATAATATGTTGAATGGTTCGAAATATATTGACTGTTGTAGTTAGATTGTTAAGATTAGTCTGTGATAAGGCACGGATGCATAGTTAACTTACCCGAATTGAACTCGAGTAGCTACTTGGGACTGCTGTCATAAATAACTTGCAGTGAGCCTGATCACCTCATTTCATGATATTATGAGTGCAGAATCATGGCAGGTAACCGTGGTTCAACTCGGGGAAGGCCTAGCAATACGGAAGAGGACCTTATCACTACCATTGGGGGACTGGCAACCTTTGTCCAGAATATGAGCCAGGAATGGCGAGAACATAGGCAACAAAATCAGAACCAACCCCCACCGCATGACAATGCAGAGGAAATTGCTCGACGGAGGTTGAAAGGCTTCTGCAATTTTCAACCACCTACCTTTGAGGGTGAAGACAACCCTGAGTCTGCAGCAAGGTGGCTGCAGATGATCAAGCACATATTCGAACGTATGGCATGCCCGGAGGCCCAAAAGACCGATTATGCATCGTACACGCTGATGGGAGAAGCTTTAACCTGTTGGATCGGTGCGAGGGCTCTGTTGAGAGCTCAGGATGTTGAACTAACGTGGGCCGTGTTCAGACGAGTTTTTCTAGACAAGTATTTTCCGAAAGCTATGAGAAGAATGAAGCACACTGAGCTGCTATCACTCAGGCAGGACAACATGACGGTCAATGAGTACATTGCAAAATTTGGGCAACTGATGGAGTATGCCAACTTTGACCGGAATATTTATGACGAGGAATGGCAGGTTGAGAAATTCGAAAGCGGATTACATCCAGAAATCCGTAAGCTCATTTTGATGACTGCAAATCGCACACTTCTGGAGCTAATCAATCAGAGTCGACAGGCAGAAGGAATCATAAATGAGGCCAAGAATCTGAATAAGCAACCAACACAATTCCAAGGAGGAAACAAAGCGGGCCAGTTTTTCAGAAAGGCCACCGGCATGGGTCGAGGCAAGGGTCCGCAGTTGCAGGCGAGAGCTGGAAATTTCAAGAGAAACAATGCTACTGGTCAATCGTCATCTGGACGTCAGGGTGCAAATGCTTGTGTTACATGTGGTAAAAACCACGCTGGAGTCTGTCGAAAGGGAAGCAATGCATGCTTCAGGTGTGGCCAGCCAGGACATTTTGCTTACGAATGCCCTCAGAACGCTAATCAACAGCCTGCGCAAGCACGGGTGTTCACACTGGATGCGAATGAAGCTCGGAAATACTCCAACCTGATCAAAGGTAATGTTAATTTAAATGGTCACCTAATTTCTGTTATTTTTGATTCTGGAGCATCTGGCTCTTTTATGGTAAAGCACACTACTATGAGAATAGGCATCACCCCAATCCCATTACCTTATGAGTTACACATCAGTACCCCAACTGGAGGATCATGCACAGCCTCGGAAATCTGCATAGGTGTTATTTTGCAATTTGAAGGGAATACTTATACAGTAAACTTGGTGGTCTTACCGGTATTCAATTTTGATGTGATTATCGGTATGGACTGGTTGACGGAAAACGGGATAACGTTGGACTGTCGAGCGGGGAAAGTCATTGTTCCTGCGAAAGATGGTAATTTTCAACCCTTTTCTCTTATTTCTTTATTACAAGTTAGAAAAGAGCTCCTCAGGGGAGCAGCAGGGTATCTATTGTTGATCGAGGCTGAGACTTCGGTTGACAATCAAATTCAGAATGTGCCTGTAGTTAGTGAATTCGAGGAGGTATTCCCGGATGAAATACCTCGATTGCCTCCTCATGGGGAAATAGAATTTTCCATCAAACTTGTTCCCGGAGTTGGACCAATTTCCATTGCTCCGTATCGTATGGTGTTAGTATATGGGTGTCCTAGAGACAATCTTTTGATTAAATAAAGGACACTAGATGTAGAACTTTGTTTGTCGCAAATAAATAAAAGCACTATTTATTCAATTTCATATTATGTCTCGATATTATTGTAAATACTATATGAATAAACTGGATAAACCCCTTGGAATAGAATAGGTATCTCTTGAGTATCTGTGATGAGATCACGATGACGATCATGATGAAAAGGAAAGGACAAGGAACAGGATATGTTGAAGTGACTGTTTATGATTTTGTGCCTAGTTTAATACTGTTGCGTTATTGGTTTTGTTGGCACATTACTGGGATTATTCTCACCCCTTTGGGGCTGCTATTTTCATAAAATGGCAGGAGGACGAAAGAGCATTTGAAGGCGTGATGTATGCGGTTACTTGCTGATGCTTGGACTTTTGCTGTTGTTGTTTAATTGTTGGATGATTGTAATGCTTATTATTTTGGAGCACATGGATGACTGTAGACATTATTATCTTACATTCTGTTTAAGTCTTTCATAAACAGCGGCTGTTTTGGAAAAATCTGAAAACGTTTTGCGAAAAGGATTTTTGAACGTTTTATTAAGTGCTGGATTTTTAACAGTTTTACAAGCACCTTATGGGTTATATTTCAAGGGGCAAATGAACTCTGATTTACTATTATTTTATATGCACGCGAAGCCCCATACGTGCTCTTTCTAAATCACAAGGAATATTTTTTTAGCTCATCAGAACGGAATTTATACGAAATTTTAAAGACAGTACAGGTTGATGGGGAAATAATATTTTCAGCAACTTAAGAAATTTTTAAAACGTACTCTGCTTTTTAGAAGAAAACCGATTTCAACTAAGTTTCGATTAGAAACACTCAAGTTAAACTTTTCAGTAGCTAAAGTGTCGTTAAAGACTCTAATTCCGCTGCGGAAATGACTCTCTTGGATGCATACAAGGGAGGGCGTTACAGTTCATGAAAGGCTTAAACAAAATTTAAGATAATAGTGTCTACAGTCATCCAAGTGCTCAAAATATAAAACAATACAGTCATCCAGTAATTAAACAGCAGCAGCAAAAGTCCAATCGTCAGTAAGTAATAGCATGCATCCATATAATCACGCCTTCAAATGCTCTTTCGTCCTCCTGCCATTTTATAAAAATAGCAGCCCCAAAGGGGTGAGAATAGTCCAGTAGTGTGGCAACAAAACCAATAATGCAACAGTATTAAACTAGGCACAAAATCATAAACAGTCACTTCAACATATCCTTTTTCCTTTTCCTTTTCCTTTTCATCATATAATAGTGCGTATATAACGCCTTCCTTTTGCGTTCATAGCACCGTCGTGCGCGCAATACACAGTGGATATCCCATAATTCGGCACCCTCAAAGGTTCCAACTGTGGCCTATACGGACGGATGCCAAGTGTCCCATTCCCTGGTATCGGAGGGATGCCTATATGATGCGTGCTCAAACACATGGTCCTGTATATAACTATTCTAAATTTCAAGGCTACATGAATTTGGTACATGCATGCCATGTTATGCTGTCACACACAAAGCAGTAAAATAGATGCGGTATGATGTAAGATGCATGCTTATATCATCCTTTCATATACGTTATTCTGCCACATAACAACTTTACCTTATAAACATATTGCCATCAAGGCATTTTCATGGCAGAATACTTTCATCATACAGAACATAATAATTTTACGGAGTATGGAGCATCATGTTACAATTTCATACACTAGTCAATAGTCACATTAGGTAATATCGCCTAACACTTACCTTGTGTGCCTCAAACAATTACCAAACAGCAGCGAAATATTCTACGTTTCTCACTGTTTATGCACACCTAAATCAAGTACAACAAATCAGAATTATATACCACAACATTCCTACCTAAAACATAGTTTTTTAAATCCCCTTTTCCATTAAATTCCCATTCTGCCAACAAGGTTATATTCTTAAAATATTCTGACTTCAAATTAGTCTTCCCAATGTATAATAGTGAGCAAAAATGCAGCAGCATTTTCCTCACTAAACAGTGAGCAGAAAATCCTTTTACAGTAACGTTTTTTAGCAAAATAGTGAGCAGAAAATAGCAACATTTTTCTTAATAAAACAGTGAGCAGAAAATCCTTTTACAGCAACATTTTTCAGCAAAACAGTGAGCGGGAAATAGCAAAGTTTTTCTTAATAAAACAGTGAGCAGAAAATCCTTTTGCAGCAACGTTTTTCAGCAAAGCAGTGGGCAGAAAATAACAACATTTTTCTTAATAAAATACAGCAGCATTTTTCTTAATAAAATAGTGAGCGGAAAATCCTTTTTACAACAACGTGTTCTGCCTATTTTTAGATGCCAAAAGGGTTCATTTATATGATCTTATTACGCGTACGGGAACAATAAAATGTTTTATGTTCTGCCTATAACATTAAGGCTCAAAAAATATTTTTAACACTTCTTTCTAGTCCAAGAGGACCTTCCAACGGTTAAAGGATTAATGTTCTAGATACAACTTGCTAGGGCTGCATGCATTACATGGCCAAGGTTTCCCAACAAAACAGAATAAGCTTTTTCAACAAAAATAATCCAACTTTCCTAAGCTACTGTAGAACCGAACAGCAGAACACAAGGGAATCCAAATTTACTTACGGTTTCTTGTCCACACCCAAAACAAAACCTTTTTGAGAGTGGTCTTCAGCCAACAAAGGAAAGGAGAAGAGACGTTGAACTATCCTTGCTTCTTGCTCTTGGAGCTCTTGGTTTTTAAGGGAAAAAGGAGATGAAAGAGTATGAGTGAACTAGCAACTAAAATGGTGGAGTCTATGGAGGAGGTCACGGTTTGGAAGGAAGTGAGAGTAAGGTGCAGTTTGGTGCTCTTTCCTTGTATGCTTCTCAATGATTCTCACGGTCAAAGAAAGGAAGAATGGAGATATAATATGTTGTGTTTCTTTTGGTGATGCTGCACTCACGGTTTAGGGAAAATAGGAGATGGTATGGCTGAGTTTATTTTGCTACACAAGTGGAGGTTTCAACCTATTTTCTTTCCTACAAAATCAGCGCATGAGGGATGAGAGGATGGAAGGTTTAAAGGCAGATTTAAAAGCTAAACAATTCAGAAAGGTCCTAGATTTTTCTTCTCTTTTCAGCGCATAAGATAGAGAGAAATGAAGGAGGTAAAGTACAAGTAAGGTCACTCTCTTTCAGCGTATAGGAGGGCAGGTTGGGTGCAGAATTTTTGCCCAAACAAGTAACATGCAGGCTGCCCTTTTTGGTGCTCATAGGTTGCATGGTTTAATTCAGAAAAAGTAAAGAAAGTGGAGCAAGTTATCAGCCCTCTTTTTGACCATTTATGCGCATGTGAAGGGGAAATGATGTTGACATCTTTTGAGAAGAAGACAAACAAGTTTCAGCCTTCTCACAAGACCCTAGCGCACAAGACAAAGCTGAATAGGAAAGGATGAAGTGGACATGTGGAGATTTTCATCCAATCAAGGGCTACCCCCTAAGGATCCTTATAAGTGATGTTACTAACAAGGTTTTGGGCTGCATCAAAAGCTCTCCTCATGGCCCTAAGCTTCAGCCCAATAATATTTTAGGGGTCAAAATAATTAAGCCTAATGGGAGCTACATAATTACTAGTCCAAGAAATCAAAGGTTCCTAACTTTTCATTAGTATCTTTAATTTTTTCTCTAGGTTGATATATTTTATCCTTTCATAATTTTTACTAAAGTTTTACATGCCTAAATTAAATCTTCTCTTATCATGACAAATCAATTAATATATATATATATATATATATAATTCGAATATCCACACAAGCCTTCTATGCCTTAGGGTATTTTATGCATTTTCCTCAATTTTACGTGGGATGTTACATAGCAGAACCCTTAAGCATCAATTTCCTCTCCTTTCTCTATTTAAGGCCGCCAAACCACCAATATCAAGGAGGTAATTTGTCATATCCTAACCTCTTGTTTCTTCCCTTATTCCATACGATTTTAATGGGGTAAATCCCCTTGCATGCAGCTATAAATCTGAGTTCTTGGAGAGTGGATAGTTCCCCTGCATGCAATCATATAGCGTGGTACATGAAGGGTAGAAGGGTGAAGATCTTAGCACTAACTTGGTGGCAGCAACCTTAACTGATTTAGGAGTATTTCGGGTTACTACAAGAGGTATCAAAACCGGGAACCATACTCTCATCCCTCTCTGTTTCGGTTTTGTGTGCATCCTAGGAGGATGTATGCTTTTCATCCTCTTTGTTCCATTTCAGTTTCGTTGAAAAATAAGCCTTTGCGCCTGTAACACCCCGTGTATACCCGGAATATTATCATTACATCGTATTCAGCGGTGCTTAATTAAAAATGCGGAATATTCTTTTTCTTTTCAATTATGACGTCATTATCAATTACCAACTTGATTACTTAATCAATTTCATAAAAACCAATGCTTGTATGAAGATTGCAATACAACTAACTGAAATACCTCATAACATATAGATAAGTGTGTATCTAAAATCACGGATCGACATCACGTAGTCTGGACAATATCCTGATACATTATTACAATATCAAATAAAACTAAGACATAACAAGTCTACGTGGCATGGACAAACCCCATGCTCACCAAATAAACAATATCGTCAACCAAGTCTCAACATAAAACTCCATAAACATAAATGAAGCTAACAACACATAATCAACAGGTACAATCGGCATATAAATCGGCACTATCTAACTCAACTCTGGCCTCTTACCACCTGAGGCCTCAACATTACCTGAACCTGAAATAAGCGTCCCCAAAAGTGGGGTGAGATCTCTAATCAAAGAAATCTCAGTAAGACAAGGGGTCCTCAAGGATCTTCCACCCCAAGCTCACTTATATGTGCAATATAAGTTCTAAAAACAGTAATTCAATATAAGTTCCAAAACTATGCAGTGCAACAGATATTATATGACATGTGTGTTTATCGCTATCTACTGGCCAGAGAAATGTAGGAATACGTCTATACCCACATGAGTACAAGGAACACCGCTTGCACCTCACCCACAACCTCACCATCTTGTATGTACTACATACTCAGGCTTACCGTATAAGTGGACATCACATGCATATCATAAAAGCACATTGCATATAATAGCTCAACAGGATTTCCAAAACATCAAAGCATGTAACACGGCATGCATATAACCATATCCCCATGAGACATGGTTGAACCACAACATGGCTAAGTCGAGGACACGAAAGCTTACCTCTTAAGCTAGCTATCCAAGCCACAAGCTTAAAGTCCAAACATAGCAGTATCACAATCTGTTATGGACCATCAACATATCAATAAACATGCATCTCAAGCATACAATATAAAGACAACGCCTTTCCTTTACGTTTTACGTCTTAAGGCTTCTAACAAAGCCACAAGCCCTTAATCACATGATTATGACTTAGTCTATTAATTACAGAAGTTCAACTTCCTTAATCTAGGTTCCACAAACCCCCAATACCTACTGTATGAACAGTAAAGCTACTGTTCCTCGAAATCCCAAAATATCCAGATATTCATCGGGGCATATCCGGATATGCAATATCCGGATATCCGGATCCCCATATCCGGATATCGATATCCGGATATCTGTTCGACAAATATCCGGATATTTCATGACAGAATGCAGGTCTGCATTTTCGGGAAGATATCCTTCCAAGGTTGGGTTTTTACCGATTAAAGACCCTAAAGCATGCATTTCTAGGTGTGTTTGACATTACACAACGTTAAATTATCATCTTTTAGCCTTTACATGCATCAAGGTGACACCTTTAACCCATCAAAACACATGATCAAGTGAGGGGACTTACTCAAGACTCCAACACAGCCACTCAAGTACTCTTAGAGCTCCCAAACCAGTTACAAATGTGCTGACTTTGGGGAGAACGAAAATGGAGCAACAAGGTGAGTTCTTTCCTCACCAAGGAAGCTACTTGGAGCTTTATACAACCAAGAACAAGAAGACTCTCCTCCCAACTCTCACACTCAGAACAAGAACCTCACAAACCAGAAACTCAAACACATAGAAAAGGCCCCTCTCATTCTCACAAAGCCACTCACAAGTGTTTACACGATGGAAATGTGAAGGAAATCAAGAAAGATAGTAACTTGGCCTCAAAGTGGAGAAGAGAACCCAAAGACAAGGCTCCAGCTGACCAATCCTCATGCAATCACGTAGGAATTCTGTTTTCTAGGGCAATGTGCCCTTAACATGAGTATATATAGCCATAATCCACTTAAACGCGCAGTATTAACTTTAATTGCTACGCTTGGCATTTTAATCCCAAACTTTGGAATCTTAACCTACTTGAGTTTACAAGAATTATCATATTTTTATTTAATTTTCCGGAACACCTTTCCGATACGCGCTTTTCCATAGCCAGTATCAGTTCTGGCATCAGATCTCATTATTTAGACTTAGAACTTGTTTTAGAAGTCCTACATATTATTCTAGTAATTATCATGCACTTATAATAATTTTTCGGGATACTTTTTCGGTACGCATTTATACCGACTAGCAGAACCGGTATCTGCACTTTTCTTCCGAAAAGCGACTTTTAGCATTCTTACCCACTTACTATAATTATTTAAGCCACATAATAATTATTAGGGTCAATTATGGAATCATTTCCTAATTTATCACAATTAATCAATTAATTTCCTTAATTAGCGGTGTGGGTTCTTACATTCACCCCACCTTTTTAAGGATTTTGTCCTCAAAATCAGAAACATACCTGTCTCGGAAGTCGGGGTACTGCCGGAGAAGCTCGTCCTCTCGCTCCCACGTAATCTCTTCAGGAGTGCGTCCAGTCCACTGCACTTTAACCATCGGAATGGTCTTGTTCTTCAGCTGTTTCTCACCACGATCGAGAATTCTAAGTGGTCCGGCGGGAGTCTTTAGGTTCTCCCGAACCTCCACATCATCAGGTTGCACCACGTGCGAAGGATCTGCCACGTACTTCCGAAGTTGAGACACGTGAAACACGTTGTGGATGTTGGCCAAGTTCGGAGGCAAGGCTAACCAATAGGCAACAGGTCCTACTTTACCAAGAATCTGGTATGGCCCAATAAACTGCGGGCTCAGCTTCCTCACTCCGAGTGCTCGTCCAACACCGGTGATAGGTGAAAGTCTCACAAACACGTGCTCACCCTCGCTGAATTCCATAGGTCGATGCTTGACATCATAGTAGTTCTTCTGGCGATTCTGCGCCTGCTTCAACTTTTCACGGATCAACAGGATCTGCTGGGTGGTATCTTGGACAAAGTCCAAGCCAAAAAGTTCTCTGTCCCCAACCTCTGACCAACAAGTAGGACTCCGACACCTCCTACCATATAGTGCTTCGTAGGGCGCCATGCCCAGGCTAGCATGAAAGCTGTTGTTGTACGAAAACTCCACCAACGGAAGGTACCTATCCCATGCCGAACCCAGCTCCGACGTGCAAGCTCGCAACATGTCCTCCAAGTTCTGGATGGCCCTCTCAGTCTGTCCATCAGTCTAAGGGTGATAGGCGGTACTCAATCTCAACTGCGTACCAAAAGCCTCATGCAATGCCTCCCAAAACTGAGATGTGAACTTCGGGTCCCTTTCACTGATGATACTCTCGGGCACCCCGTGAAGATTCACTATCTCACGAACATAAAGTTTGGCCAACTTCTCTATGGAAAAGCTCACCATCACTGGAAGAAAATGGGCAGACTTCGTCAATCTATCCACAATAACCCAGATAGAGTCATAACCCGCCTCAGTCTTAGGCAATCCCACCACGAAATCCATGGAAATACTTTCCCATTTCCACTGTGGTACTTCAAGAGGTTGAAGTTTACCATACGGCTTGTGGTGCTCAATCTTCACCTTCTGGCAAACCAAACACTTTGACACGAAAACCGCAACACCTGTCTTCATGCCCGGCCACCAGAAGTTCTTCTTCAGGTCTTGATACATCTTTGTAGCACCAGGGTGGATAGAAAACTGGCCCTTATGGGACTCAGCCATGACCTCCTCGGTCAACGGACCTCGAGGAACCACGATCCTCTACTGGAACAACAGAATTCCATCATCATTCCAAGACACACTGTCTTGGTTCTTCACGTAGTCCAAGCACTCTCCTGAACTTTTGCCTCTTTGATCCTATCTATCAACTCATTCACAACATCGGCTGCTTCCATCTCGAAACGTGCACTCTCACACGAAGAGGTAACCGCCAGGTTCCGGAACTTCTCAACCACATCAAAATTACAAAGCAAAGAACTAGAGGGGCGCCCGGGTTTCCGGCTCTAAGTATGCTACCACATTGGCCTTGCTGTAAGAACCCGCACCGCTAATTAATGAAATTAATTGATTAATTGTGATAAATTAGGAAATGATTCCATAATTGACCCTAATAATTATTATGTGGCTTAAATAATTATAGTAAGTGGGTAAGAATGCTGAAAGTCATTTTTCGGAAGAAAATGCAGATACCGGTTCTGCTAGTCGGTATAAATGCGAACCGAAAAAGTATACCGAAAAATTATAATAAGTGCATGATAATTACTAGAATATTATATAGCACTTGTAAAATGAATTTCAAGTTAAAATAACGAGATCTGATGTCAGAACTGATACTGGCTATGGAAAAGCGCATACCGGAAAGTTGTTCAGAAAAATAAGATAAAAATATGATAAATCTTAGAAAATTTAGTAGGTTAAGATTCCAAAGTTTGGGATCAAAATCTTTTGCTTAGCAATTAAAGTTAATACTGCGTGTATGTGTTAAACCGTCTATTTAAGCTTAGTGGGCACTAAACCCTAGGCCATGTTATGCCTCCTACGTGAGTTTGCTGAGGTTGAGTCAGCCACCTCTTTGCCACCCTCTTTTCTCCATTTGTGAACCAAGTTGCCATCTTTCCTCTTGATTTCCTTCTCTTTAACCTTGCAAACACTTGTGGTGAGTGAGAGTGAGCATTGGGAAGGTGTTGTTGGCCTTGTTTCTGAGTTTGAAATTTTGTTTTGGTGGGTTTGAAGTATTGAGTTTTTGGTTTGGCGTGGTGGTAGTCACATTCTTGGTGTTTGATGCTCCGAGAAGGTACCTTGTGAAGAAAAGAACCAACCTTTCTCACCATTTTCGTGCACCTTGTTGGACCTGAGTTTTGGAGCAGTTGAGAGAGCTCCAAGAGCATCATCCACCTCTGTTTTGGCTTGTGGTATGATTACCACCTTTGAACTTGAGTTTTTATGCTTAAAAATGGAACCTTGATGCATGTAAAGGCTAAAAGATGATAACTTAAGTTTGTGTAATGTCAAACACACCTAGAAATGCATGCTTTAGGGTCTTTAATCGGTAAAGACCCAACCTTGGATGGATATCTTCACGAAAATGCAGAACTGCATTCTGTCGTGAAATATCCGAATATTTGTCAAGCAGATATCCGGATATTGATATACGGATATGATATCCAGATATGGGATCTGGATATCCGGATATTGTATATCCGGATATGGTCAGTGAGATATCCGGATATTGAATATCCGGATATGCCCCGAGGAATATCCGAATATTCTAGGATTTCGAAGAACAGTAGCTTTATTGTTCATACAGTAGGCTATTGGGGGTTTATGGACCCTAGATTAAGGAAGTTGAACTTCTGTAATTAATAGACTAAGTCAGAATCATGTGATTAAGGGCTTGTGGCTTTTTTAGAAGCCTTAAGACGTAAAACGTAAAGTAAAGGCATTGTCTTTTTATTGTATGCTTGAGATACTTGTTTATTGATATGTTAATGGTCCATAATAGATTGTAATACTGCTGTGTTTGGACTTTGAGCTTGTGGCTTGGATAGCTAGCTTAAGAGGTAAGGTTTCGTGTCCTCGGTTTAGCCATGTTGTGGTTCCACCATGTCCCATGGGGATGTGGTTTATGCATGCTGTGTTACATGCTTTGATGTTTTGGAAATGCTGTTGAGCTAGTATATGCAATGTGCTTTTATGATATCCATGTGATGTCCACCAATACGGTAAGCTTGAGTATGTAGTACATACAAGATGGTGAGGCTATGGGTGAGGTGCAAGCGATGTTCCTTGTACTCATGTGGGTATAGACATATTCCTGCATGTCTCTGGCCAGTAGATAGCAATAAACACACATGTCATAGATATCTGTTGCACTGCATAGTTTTGGAACTGATATTGAATTACTGCTTTTAGAACTTATATTGTACATGTAAGTGAGCTTGGGGTGGAAGATCCTTGAGGACCCCTTGTCTTACTGAGATTTCTTTGATTAGAGATCTCACCCCAAGTTTGCGGACGCTTATTTCAGGTTCAGGTAATGTTGAGGCCTCAGGTGGCAGGAGGCCAGAGTTGAGCTAGATAGTGCTGATTATATGCTGATTGTACCTGTTGTTGATATGTTGTTAGCTTCATTTATGTTTATGGTGTTTTATACTGAGACTTGTTTGGCTATGTTGTTTATTTTGTGAGCATGGGGTTTGTACATGCCACGTAGACTTGTTATGTCTTAGTTTTATTTAATAAAGTATCAGGATATTGTCCGGACTACGTGATGTAGATCTGTGATTTTAGATACACATTTATCTTTATGTTATGAGTTATTTCAGTTAGTTGTCTTGCAATCTTCATACAGGCATTGTTTTTATGAAATTGATTAAGTAATCAAGTTGGTAATTGATAATGACGTCATAACTGAAAAGAAAAAGAATATTCCGCAATTTTAATTAAGCACGCCTTAATACGATGTAATGCTAATATTCCGGGTATACACGGGGTGTTACATTTTATGGTATCAAAGCAAGGGTTCAAGGGAAAAGCCTGTATGAATTGCAATGATTAGGATGCTTGGTTGTGTCTCTCTTGTGTGTTACTCCTATCGCTTTTATTATGATGATGCATATGTGATCACATTGCGTGGGCCTGATCAACTCATAAACTGTGTAACTTGTGTAGAGTCATGGTAGGACCCCAGAGGACACGAGAGACTGTTGAGGGTCAACCTTACCCAATCCTGACTGCATTAGCTGAGATGCAGGAGGCCGCTAGAGTAGCCAACGTGGCAATGTTGGACGCTGCTCGAGAAGCAAACCGGAGAGCCACGAATGATGCGCTTGAGGCGAACCATTTGGTGAACATGACCATGATGAGGGTCATGTTGGACGAAATGAGAGCTGGTCCCGCTGTCGGCAATTCCCACCTCCGCCTCCACCACCGCCTAGTGAGCAGGAAGAGGGCCAGAGTCAGGTTGAGGGCACTGGTCAGGCGACTGGGGTGATGGAGCCCTTTGTCGATTTTGCTGAAGATAGAGATGGTATCGACCGCAGGCTGAATGCTTTCCGCAAGCATAAGCCACCTTCTTTTGATGGATCTTATGATCCCATTGTTGCTGCCAGATGGCTACAGGTGTTGGACAAGATCTTCTGGATCATGCAGTGTACCGATCTGCAGAAGCTGATGTTTGCCACTTACATGCTGGAGGGCGAGGCCCATGAGTGGTGGACCAACATTTCTCTCATCTACGAGATGCAAGCCCATGTGATGACATGGCCGTTCTTTGAGGAGTGCTTCCTGGGAGGAAGCAAAGGGAGTTTGACCGTTTGGTACAGGGCTCGTTGTCAATTGACGAGTACCTGGCCAAGTTTAATGAGCTGGTGAAGTTTTCACACTTCAGGATGGCGAGGCCTACTCCTACATTCTTGGCTGCTAAGTTCCGCAGGGGACTTAGTGAGGATATTGCTGGTTACCTAGCTGGGTCTGCTTCCAGAGACTTTGGGACACTGCTTCGGCAGTGTCGTGATATTGAGGACTTCTACAGCACGAGTAAGGCCAAGAAGGCCAAGGCAGATGAGACGACGACGACGACGAAGGTAGCTGGTAGTTCCACTTCTTGGCGAGACAGGAAGTTTGGGAACAAGGGAAAAGGTAAATAAATGGTAGCTCGGCAAGCGCCGAATCAGTTCAAGAGGACTTCTCCTCAGGGGAGCGCACCAAGACCTCTTGCTCCCAAGTGTTCGGGATGTAGGAAGACTCATTTTGGGTCGTGTTCTACCGGTCAGTTGATTTGCTTCCAGTGTGGCAAGGAGGGCCACTTCTCTAGAGACTGTCCGTCGACGACAAGGAGAGCTGCTGCTGTTCAACCGGTTCCATTGTAGATGGTTCCCCTTCCACCTACTTCGGCACCTGCAGTGCCACCAGCCACGGGGCGTGTTTATACTCTGGATCTTCAGTAGTCAGATCGAGCTCCGAACCTTGTTAGAGGTACTGTTACCATTAGTGGTGCATCTGTTGATGTCTTGTTTGACTCTGGGGCTACGCATTCTTTTGTTGCTACCCCGATTGCTGTGGGGCTTGAATTGCCTATGTCTGTGCTTTCTCCACCGTTGCGGGTGACCACCACCACCGGAGAAATTTGTGATTCGACCACTGTTCATCGCGATGTAGTGTTTCAGTGGGATGGCCGTGACTTCTCGTTAGATTTGATACGATTGCCGATGGCCAACTTGGAGATTATTCTGGGCATGGATTGGTGATGTGCCGTCAGCACATAAGTAAATTCAAGGCAAAAAGAGAAAAATAATGAACTATTCCTCATTAGAAAGGCAACATTTCTTATTATAATTCTTAAATTCCAATTTCAAGAGTGTTCAACTGATTCTATGCTCATTTTACAGGAAAAGCAAACAAATCTGGAGGAAAAATGAGGATTGGCCTAAGTGAAGACCCACGCTCACAGCGTGGGAATCCAGTAAGACCCACGCTCACAGCGTGAGATTGACGCTGATAGCGTGGGAATCCAGTAAGACCCACGCTCACAGCGTGAGATTGACGCTAATGGCATGGAAAGACAGAGGCATCCACGCTCATAGTGTGGAACTGACGCTGATAGTGTCAGTTGTAGAAGCCATAGTCGTGCTTTCAAGGGGTAAAATTGGAAAAAGAGAAAAGGTTGTCTTTATAAATAGGGAGAGTGCATTTCTGAAGGGGTACTGGTTTTTTTAACCTAGAAGAAGCCATCGCTGTGGAGAAGAAGCTGTTCGTCGTTCTTCATCGATCATTCTGTAATTTACTTTCTTGTTGAATTTTATTTGAGATCAGCCATGAATGTGGTTGGCTAGATCTTCTTATTGTGGTAAGGGTCACAGCCCTGAATGTGAACCCTTTGTAGTTTGGATCTGATTTATATATGTTTATCTTTCTGCATCTATTTTCCTTTGCTCTTCATCTCATTGTTCTTTTAGATCTGATCATTCTAACAGATCACTAGGGTTAGGATTCACAATAGGAATATTGGGATCCTAATTCCCGAACAGGAGGAAAATAGTTGTTCATGTAGGCACTAGCGATAGGCTACATGAACTGCAAACGCGAAAGATTAACCGAATTGTATGTTTAACCTGAAAAGGAATCTCTAAGGAATTAGGGTTCTAATAAGGTTAATAAGGTTAAGATCCCTAAGGAATTAGGGTTTAACCGATTAAATAAAAGATGGTGAATCGTTTGATCAAAGGGTAATTCATATGTAAATTTGCATTCAGATTACAAGGTGGGGATCAAACAGGTGTTCGTACTGTTACTGCAATCTTTTTACAATTATTTTTCAAAACCCCAATTTTATACGATTTTTTCATCCGTCTTTCAGAAAACCCAAAAATACACAATTTACATTTTAGTTACTTTTCGTTTTAAATCAACAACAATTGCTACCTCTTTTGATCCGTTCAACTTAAGGGGACTGGTTATTGTAGTACTTGGTCTACAATCCCTGTGGAGACGATACTCTACTTCATCACTTTTATTACTTGGAACGATCGGTATACTTGCCGAGTTCGCAATAAGTTTTTGGCGCCGTTGCCGGGGATTGTGCATTCCAATATTATAAATAACCATTGATCTTTGAGCTTGAATATTGTAACATCCCGCATAATTAGTAAAATACATAAGTATTATAATGATATAGGCGCATATGTAGAATTTGATTTTTTGGTTTTGGTGGCTTGCGAATTGTTTGATCTTTATCCTTGGATGAGACTAAGGTAAGTATTTAAATTAAATCATAGGAGGGTGCTTATGTAGGCATGTGAAATTTATTAAAATCATAAGAGTAATTTGATTGTGTGTGTTATAAGGCTTTTGTGTTATAGGACTTTGGAAGTGGGCTAGTGTGTGTGGACTTGTCACTATTGGACTTGTGTGATTGGGTTCTTTGTATGTGTAGGCCAATGGCCCAAGGAGGCTTTTGGATCAAGCTAGTTCAGCCCAAGGTTGTGTCCACCCTTATCTCCCCTAAGCCTTGTCCAACAAGGATGTTTGTGTACCAAGGAACCTTCACATGGCTAGGTGTATCATCTCACTCATTCATGCGCACAAGAGGCTGCATTCTTCTTCATTTTGGCGCACATGAAGAGGGCTTGGATCAGATTTTTATGACACAAAATCTGCCTTTGAGTGTTGACTTGGAGAACCACCTTACACCTTCCATCATGAGGCTGAAATGTGCAGATTTTTGCATTCTTTTGGCAGTCCATCATGAGCCAAATCTGCCCCTTGCTTCCACATGCATCAAAAGTAGGATTTTGGGGCTGCAACCTCTCATCTTATGCGCACAAGGACAGCTCCAAAGCAGATTTTTTGGCTGCCACAAAGCTGTCTTGCTTGTGGACTTAGTGAACCTCCTAGCATGTGCTCATGATGACAACTCCCCCTCACCTCCTTGCATGTGCATAGTGTATGTTAGAAGCAACCCTTTGCTTGTTCAGCCCAATTGTGCAGCCCCACTTCTTCAAGCAACCAGAATTTTCATGATGTTTAATCATTGCCACCTCTCCTCACTTTCCCTTTAAGTATGCGCACAAGGAAGGGCTGGCCTCATGTACAAGTGCAGCCAACTTTCCTTCCTCACCTCCTCACTCTCTAACCGTGAAAGCATGAGCATTTGGAGCAAGAAACACTAAACCAACTTCATCCTTCTTCCCTCACCTCTCAAACCGTGGCCTTATATACCAAGAGAAGTGTGAGTTTTCCTTCCTTTCCCTCACTGTTCAGCTTTGCTACTCAACCTTGGAAGCTGTCCAAGATTGTCCCTCCTCACCATTTTGCGCATAGATCATCCTAGGAAGTGGGGACTTGTTGTGAAGTAGAGCTAGAAAGGTGTGGTGTGTGAGCAAGAAGTGTGTGCTACAAGAGGTAAGCCTAGAACTTAGACCTCTTTCATGGTGTGTAATCATGTGTGTTCTTGAATGTCTCTTTGAATATGTCTCTTTAAAGATGGAGCTATGTTATGAGGATTTGTATACATGAAAGTCCCATGGTTATGCTTAAGTATATGCCACTGTTTTTGTGTGTATATGCCACTGTTTTGAGTATATATATGCCACTGTTTCGGAAGGAATATGCCACTGTTTTGGGGCTAAGAATGCCACTGTTTCGGTTTCACAAGATCACCAATTTGATGCCACTGTTTCTGCACACAATACTCACTGTTTCTGCATAAAATGCTCACTGTTTTAGTCCATTATGTGCCACTGTTTCTGCATAAAATGCTCACTGTTTTAATGCCACATATGTCACTGTTTTGCACCAAAAACACTCACTGTTTTAGTACTTAATGAGCCACTATTTCTGCATAAAATAACCACCATCTTGATGTTCAAACACTACCCTCTATGCCACTGTATTGGTGTCTAAATACTCCCATTTTGCCACTGTTTTGATGATCAAGAATCACTATTTATGCCACTATTTTAATGTCTAAAAATCATGATTTTATATCACTGTTTTGGATGTTCAAATGTATCATTCATGTCACTGTTTTAATGTTCAAAAACCACTCCCTTTGTCACTGTTTTTGATGTGCAAATATCACCACTAATGTCACTGTTTTAATGATTAAATGTTACCATTCATGCCACTGTTTTGATGCACAAATAACACTACTTATGCCACCGTTTTGAGGTTCAAATGCCATTGATTATGTCACTGTTCTAACATTCAAATGCCACTGTTCTGCCACTGTTTTAAGGTCCAAAATGTCATTGTTTCTGTTTTAAAATGGTCACTGTTTCTGCTGTAAGGTGCTACTGTTTTTCTGCTGTAAAACGTCACTGTTTCTGTCCACTGTTTTAAGTAAAACATCACTGTTTCTGCCCAATGTTTTTAAGGAACAACTCACTGTTTTCTGTTCACTGTTTTAAGAACAAACGTCACTATTTTCTGCTGTAAAACGCTGCTGTATGCTCACTGTTTTCCTGCTGTAAAACACTGCTGTATGCTCACTGTATTCCACTGTAAAACACTGTTGTATGCTCACTGTCTTCCACTGTAAAACACTGCTGTATGCTCACTGTTTCTGCTGTAAATCGCCGCTGTAAATGATTGGTTGTGATTGATTTAGGTGCGCTTAAGAAGTGAGATACTTCGCTGCTGTTTGGTATTGTTTAAGACACGCAAGGTAAGTGTCAGGCGATATTACCTAATGTGACTATTGACTACTGGTATAAAATTGTGACATGATGCTCCATATTCCGTAAAAGTATTATGTTCCATTTTGATGAAAGGAAACTGCCAAAATGTGCCGTGATGGCTATATGATTATGAGGTAAAGACGTTATGTGGCAGCATAACGCATATGAAAAGTATATGTGCCGTGATGGCTATATGAAAGGTATATAAGCATGCACCTTACATCATACCGCATTTTTACGCTTTGTGTGTGAAAGCATAGCATGACATGCATGTATCAAGATCATATAGGCCTTGTTTTAGAATAGTTATGTACAGGACCATGTGTTTGAGCAAGCATCATATAGGCATCCCCAAGGTACCGGGGTATGGGACACTTGGCATCAGTCCGCATAGGCCCACAGTTGGAATCCACATGGAGCTCAGGTGCCAAGGGATATTTGATTCCACTGTGAAGTGCGCGCACGACGGTGCTAAAAGCGCAAAGGAAAGGCGTTATATACGCAATATATGAATATGATGAAAAGGAAAGGCGTTATATGCGCTATATATATGAATATGATGAAAAGGAAAAAGGAAAAAGGAACAAGGATATGTTGAAGTGACTGTTTATGATTTTGTGCCTAGTTAATACTGTTATATTACTGGTTTTGTTGCCACACTACTGGGATTATTCTCACCCCTTCGGGGCTGCTATTTTTCCAAAATGGCAGGAGGACGTAAAAGCATTTGAAGGAGTGATGTTTTGCTGTTGCTTGCTGATGCATGGATTATCACTGTTGCTGTTTGATTAATTGGATGACTGTAATGATTAATACTTTGGTACGCTTGGATGACTGTAGACTATATCATCTCTATTTTATCTTGAACTTTTATGAACAGCGGCTATTTTGGAAAACCTTTGTGAAAGGAATTTTTGAAAGACTTATGTGCTGAAATTTTTATAGTGCACCTTACGGGTGGTGTTTTTATGAGCAAACGAACTCCGATTTACTATTATTTTATATGCACGCGAAGCCCTCAACGTGCTCTTTCTAAATCACTTGAAATATTTTTTATCGTCCAAACAGAAGTGATAAGAACTGTAGAAACGCTTTTCGGATTTGAATTTATAAGAATCTTTGTTAGCTCATGTGACGTTAACGACTCTAATTCCGCTTAGCAAACGACTCTCTTGGATGCATACAAGGGAGGGCGTTACACTAATTGGTATCAAAGCAGTTTGGTCCATGGATTTGCTTGTGATTGATTGACTTGATTGTTGATTGTGTTTATCTGCTGATTGACTGTCAAATGTGCTATAGCTTAAGTATATATTAGCTAGGGTAGTTAGATTGTTTAGACCGTTCTGTGATAAGACTCGGATGCATAGTTAACTTGTCCGAATTGAACCCGAGTACCTACTTGGGACTGCTGCCATGAATAACTTGCGGTGAGCCTGATCAACTCATTTCCTGATATTGTGAGTGCAGAATCATGGCAGGTGGTCGCGGTTCAACTCGGGGAAGGTCTGGCGATGCGGAAGAGGATCTTATCACTACCTTTGGGGGACTGGCAACGTTCATTCAGAATATGAGCCAAGAATGGCGTGACCATAGGCAACAGAACCAGGTCCCACCCCCACTGCATGACAATGCAGAAGAAATTGCCCGTCGGAGGTTGAAAGACTTCCGCAACTTCCAACCACCTACCTTTGAGGGTGAAGACAACCCCGAGGCTGCAGCGAAGTGGTTGCAGATGATCGAGCATATCTTCGAACGCATGGCATGCCCGGAAGCGCAGAAGACTGATTACGCGTCGTACCAGCTGATGGGAGAAGCTTTAACATGGTGGACTGGTGCGAGGGCTCTGCTGAGAGCTCAGGACGTGGAACTAACATGGGCCGTGTTCAGACAAGTGTTTTTGGATAAGTATTTTCCTAAGGCAATGAGAAGAATGAAGCACACTGAACTGCTGTCACTCAGGCAGGATAACATGACGGTTAATGAATACATTGCGAAATTTGGGCAGCTGATCGAGTACGCCAACTTTGACCGGAACATCTATGATGAGGAATGGCAGGTGGAGAAGTTCGAAAGCGGATTACATCCGGAGATCCGTAAACTCATTTTGGTGACGGCTAATCGTACACTTCCGGAGCTCATCAACCAGAGTCGACAGGCCGAAGGAATTATCAACGAGGCCAAGAATTTGAATAAGCAACCAACGCAATTCCACGGAGGAAACAGAGCGGGCAGATTCTTCAGGACGGCACCTGGTAGGGGTCGAGGCAGAGGCACGCAGTTGCAGGCGCGGCCCGGACATTTTAAGAGGAGCAATACTGTGGGTCAATCGTCGACTGGACGACAGGGCGCGACTGTTTGTGCTACATGTGGAAAGAATCACTTTGGAGTCTGTCGCAAGAACAACAATGCATGTTTCAGATGTGGCCAGCAAGGACATTTTGCTTACAAATGCCCCCAGAACGCTGAACAACAGCCTACGCAAGCACGGGTGTTCACACTGGATGCGAATGAAGCGCAGAAGTTTCCCAACTTGATCAAAGGTAATGTCATTTTAAATGGTCACCCAATTTCAGTTATCTTTGATTCTGGAGCGTCTGGCTCTTTTATGGCAAAGCATACTGCTTTGAGAATAGGCATCACCCCAACCCCGTTACCTTATGAGTTACACATCAGCACACCTACTGGAGGATCGTGCACAGCCTCAGAGATCTGCAGAGGTGTTATTTTGCAGTATGAAGGGAACACGTATACAGTTAACTTGGTGGTCCTGCCGGTATTCAACTTCGATGTGATTATCGGTATGGACTGGTTGACGGAAAACGGGATAACGTTGGATTGTCGAGCGGGGAAAGTCGTTGTTCCTGCGAAAGATGGTAATTTTCAACCTTTCTCTCTCATTTCTTTATTGCAAGTTAGAAAAGAGCTCCGCAAGGGAGCAGCAGGGTATCTTTTGTCGATCGAGGCTGAGACCTCGGTTGACAATCAAATTCAGAATGTACCTGTAGTTAGAGAATTCGAGGAGGTATTCCCGGATGAAATACCTCGATTGCCTCCTCATAGGGAAATAGAATTTTCTATCGAACTTGTTCCTGGAGTTGGACCAATCTCCATTGCCCCGTATCGTATGGCGCCTTTGGAACTTCGCGAGTTGAAGAAGCAGATAGAAGAACTTTTGGCAAAGGAATTCATTAGACCGAGTACCTCTCCATGGGGTGCTCCAGCCATCTTGATTAAGAAGAAGGACGGGAGTTTACGTCTGTGTGCAGATTACCGACAGCTGAACCAAGTTACGGTGAAGAATAAGTATCCGCTACCGAGGATCGACGATTTGATGGACCAGCTGAGAGGAGCGAAAGTCTTTTCCAAGATAGATTTACGATCGGGATACCATCAGATCCGGGTCAAACCGGAGGATATTCCGAAAACAGCTTTTAGGACTCGTTATGGGCACTACGAATATCAGGTGATCCCATTCGGACTTACAAATGCTCCAGCGGTATTCATGGACTACATGAACCGCATCTTCCGCCCATTCCTTGATCAGTTTGTTATTGTGTTTATCGATGACATTCTGATTTACTCTGCTACTGAAGAAGTACATGCGGAACATCAGAGGACTGTCTTGCAAATCTTGAAGGAGAAGCAGTTGTACGCGAAGTGGTCGAAGTGCGAGTTTTGGCTTAAGGAGGTCCAGTTTCTGGGCCATGTCATTTCATCAGAAGGTATCGCGGTGGACCCCAGCAAGGTTGAAGCTGTTATGAATTGGGAACGACCTAAGACTGTCACTGAAGTAAGAAGTTTCTTAGGTCTGGCTGGATATTATCGAAGGTTTATCCAGAATTTCTCTCAGATAGTGCAACCTCTTACCCGTCTCACTCGGAAGGACAAGCCTTTTGAGTGGACTGAAGCTTGTGAAGAATGTTTCTTGGAACTGAAGAGCAGGTTAACGAGTGCTCCCGTACTCACGATTCCGGATCCTACCCGAAAGTTCGAAGTATACTGCGATGCGTCGCTGAAAGGACTTGGATGCGTGTTGATGCAGGATCGTATGGCGGTAGCTTATGCTTCCCGACAACTAAAGCCTCACGAAGAAAATTATCCTACGCACGATTTGGAGTTAGCAGCTATAGTGTTCGCACTTAAAATCTGGAGGCACCACTTGTATGGTTCGCAGTTTGACGTGTTCAGCGATCACAAGAGTTTGAAGTACTTGTTCGATCAGAAGGAGCTGAATATGCGGCAACGACGGTGGATGGAATTTCTGAAGGACTATGATTTTGAACTTAAATACCACCCAGGAAAGGCAAACGTGGTAGCTGACGCCTTGAGTAGGAAGACACTGCACACTGCAACTCTGATGATAGAAGAACTGAAATTGTTTGAGGCCTTTCGAGATTTGAACTTATCTGTAGACGAGAGAGGGCATAGCATAAGATTGGAAAATATAAAGGTGGAGAATGAACTGATCAGTCGAATTAAGGAAGCTCAGAAAGATGAAGAGTTAGTCCGCGAATTGGTTGGCAACCAAGATGTTGTAAAGGATGAAAATGATAGTTGGAGATTTCAAGGTCGGTTAGTTGTGCCGAATGAAGAGTTGAAGCAAGAAGTTTTGCAGGAGGCCCACAAGGGTAAGTATGCAGTTCATCCTGGATCCACGAAGATGTACCATGATTTGAAGACCTCGTTTTGGTGGCCGGGTATGAAGCGTGATATTGCTGAGTATGTATCTCGATGCTTAACTTGTCAGAAGGTGAAGTACGAACATCAGAAACCTTCGGGACTTCTTCAACCTTTGGAGATTCCCGAATGGAAGTGGGACAGTATCGCGATGGATTTTGTAGTTGGACTTCCTCGGACGCGAGAAGGATATGATGCTATCTGGGTGATTGTTGATCGTTTAACGAAGTCAGCTCATTTCTTGCGTGTTAGGACCACATATAATACAGAGAGACTTGCCAGGATTTACCTGCAGGAGATTGTGAAGCTGCACGGAGTTCCTACGAGTATTGTCAGTGATCGTGATCCCAAGTTTACATCTAAGTTCTGGGAATCTTTTCAAAGAGCATTAGGGACCCATTTGAGATTGAGTACTGCTTATCACCCGCAGACCGATGGACAGACGGAACGCACCATTCAAGCTTTAGAGGACATGTTGCGAGCATGCGTTTTGGAGTTAGGAGGTAGCTGGGATAATTATCTTTCTTTGATTGAGTTTGCTTACAACAACAGTTACCACTCCAGTATTCAGATGGCACCGTACGAAGCTTTGTATGGGAGAAAATGCAGATCGCCTTTATGTTGGACTGAAGTAGGTGAGCGCAGTATGTTAGGACCTGATCTAATTCAAGAAACATCCGAACAAGTAAAGAAGATTCGAGAAAATATGCAGCGGGCTCAGGCCAGACAGAAGAGTTATTACGACAAGCGTCATAAACCCCTATCTTTCGAAGTCGGAGACCATGTATTCTTGAGAATCACTCCTACATCGGGACTCGGAAGGAGAATGGGAGTAAAGAAGTTAAGTCCACGGTACTTAGGACCGTATCTGATTATGGACCGGATTGGAGAGTCTGCATACCGGTTGGCTTTACCACCCAATCTGTCAGGAATTCACAATGTATTTCATGTGTCACAGCTACGGAGGTATCTCTCTGATCCATCTCATGTGTTACAGCCGGAGGAGGTGGAACTAAAGGAAAATCTGACGTATCAAGTGCAACCGTTCCAAATTCTTGAAAGATCCGTCAAGCGACTCCGTTCTAAAGAGATTCCTTTGGTGAAAGTATTATGGAACAACAGATCGGCAGCTGAAGCCACTTGGGGAGCGCGAGGACGACATTCAGAAACGCTATCCAGAACTGTTTAGCTCTTAAGTAAGTTTATTTTGCGGACAAAATTCCTATTTGGTGGGGAGAGTGTAACATCCCGCATAATTAGTAAAATACTTAAGTACTATATGTTATAGATGTATGCGTAGAATCCGGATTCATGGTTTAGATTTGATGGCTTGCGAATTGTTGATCCTTATCCTTGGATGAGACTAAGGTAAGTATTTAAATTAAATCATAGGAGGGTGCATATGTAGGCATGTGAAATTTATTAAAATCATATGAGTAAATTGAGTGTGTGTTAGAAGGCTTTAGTGTTTATTGGACTTTGGAAGTGGGCTAGTGTGTGTGGACTTGTCACTATTGGACTTGTGTGGTTGGTCTTTGTGTGTGTAGGCCAATGGCCCAAGGAGGCTTTTGGATCAAGCTAGTTCAGCCCAATGTTGAACCCACTTTTACCTCCCCTAAGCCTTGTCCAACAAGGCTGTCTTGTGCAGCAAGGAACACCACATGGCTAGATGTATTTCACTTCTCATTTCATGCACATAAGAGAGTAATTGGGACTTTGAAAATCTGCCAACTTTCTCTTGTTTGACCGCCACATCACTCCTTGCTTGTGCACCATTTGAGTTCAACTTCATTGCATGGAAGACACATGTACTCCTTAGCATCATTTTGGGCTGCATACACCTCACTTTAGGCGCACATGGAAGGGCATAGATCAGATTTCCTTATGACACAAATCTGCCCTTGAGTGTTGACTTGGAGAACCACCTTACACCTCCCATCATGAGGCTGAAATGTGCAGATTTTTGCTTGCTTTTGGCAGTCCATCATGAGCCAAATCTGCCCTTGCTTCCACATACATCAAAAGTAGGGTTTTGGGGCTGCATCTTCATCATCATATGCGCACAAGGACTGCTCCAAATCAGAGTTTAGGCTGCCACAAATCTGTGCTCTTGATGACACCTCCCTCCACTCCACCATGTGCGCAAGACTTGGCTGTTTGTGCAGAAAAATTCTGACTTGGCAGCACCTTATTCAGATCTGAACTCTCCTCTCCTCACTCCTTGCATGTGCATAGTGTATGTTAGAAGCAACCCTTTGCTTGTTCAGCCCAAGTGTGCAGCCCCACTTCTTCAAGCAACCAAAATTTTCATGATGTTTAATCATTGCCACCTCTCCTCACTTTCCCTTTAAGTATGCGCACAAGGAAGGGCTGGCCTCATGTACAAGTGCAGCCAACTTTCCTTCCTCACCTCCTCACTCTCTAACCGTGAAAGCATGAGCATTTGGAGCAAGAAACACTAAACCGACTTCATCCTTCTTCCCTCACCTCTCAAACCGTGGCCTTATATACCAAGAGAAGTGTGAGTTTTCCTTCCTTTCCCTCACTGTTCAGCTTTGCTACTCAACCTTGGAAGCTGTCCAAGATTGTCCCTCCTCACCATTTTGCGCATAGATCGTCCTAGGAAGTGGGGACTTGTTGTGAAGTAGAGCTAGAAAGGTGTGGTGTGTGAGCAAGAAGTGTGTGCTACAAGAGGTAAGCCTAGAACTTAGACCTCTTTCATGGTGTGTAATCATGTGTGTTCTTGAATGTCTCTTTGAATATGTTTGTTTTGGATTCTTGAATGAGTATGGTAAAGGAATAAAGATGGAGCTATGTTATGAGGATTTGTATGCATGAAAGTCCCATGGTTATGCTTAAGTATATGCCACTGTTTTTGTGTGTATATGCCACTGTTTTGAGTATATATATGCCACTGTTTCGGAAGGAATATGCCACTGTTTTGGGGCTAAGAATGTCACTGTTTCGGTTTCACAAGATCACCAATTTGATGCCACTGTTTCTGCACACAATACTCACTGTTTCTGCATAAAATGCTCACTGTTTTAGTCCATTATGTGCCACTGTTTCTGCATAAAATGCTCACTGTTTTAATGCCACATATGTCACTGTTTTGCACCAAAAACACTCACTGTTTTAGTACTTAATGAGCCACTGTTTCTGCATAAAATAACCACCATCTTGATGTCCAAACACTATCCTCTATGCCACTGTATTGGTGTCTAAATACTCCCATTTTGCCACTGTTTTGATGATCAAGAATCACTATTTATGCCACTGTTTTAATGTCTAAAAATCATGATTTTATATCACTGTTTTGGATGTTCAAATGTATCATTCATGTCACTGTTTTAATGTTCAAAAACCACTCCCTTTGTCACGGTTTTTGATGTGCAAATATCACCACTAATGTCACTGTTTTAATGATTAAATGTTACCACTTATGCCACTGTTTTGATGCACAAATAACACTACTTATGCCACCGTTTTGAGGTTCAAATGCCATTGATTATGTCACTGTTCTAACATTCAAATGCCAATGTTCTGCCACTGTTTTAAGGTCCAAAATGTCACTGTTTATGTTTTAAAATGGTCACTGTTTCTGCTGTAAAGTGCTACTGTTTTTCTGCTGTAAAACGTCACTGTTTCTGTCCACTGTTTTAAGTAAAACATCACTGTTTCTGCCCACTGTTTTTAAGGAACAACTCACTGTTTTCTGTTCACTGTTTTAAGAACAAACGTCACTGTTTTCTGCTGTAAAACGCTGTTGTATGCTCACTGTTTTCCTGCTGTAAAACACTGTTGTATGCTCACTGTTTTCCACTGTAAAACACTGCTGTATGCTCACTGTTTCTGCTGTAAATCGCTGCTGTAAATGATTGGTTGTGATTGATTTAGGTGCGCTTAAGAAGTGAGATACTTCGCTGCTGTTTGGTATTGTTTAAGACACGCAAGGTAAGTGTCAGGCGATATTACCTAATGTGACTATTGACTACTGGTATAAAATTGTGACATGATGCTCCATATTCCGTAAAAGTATTATGTTCCATTTTGATGAAAGGAAACTGCCAAAATGTGCCGTGATGGCTATATGATTATGAGGTAAAGACGTTATGTGGCAGCATAACGCATATGAAAAGTATATGTGCCGTGATGGCTATATGAAAGGTATATAAGCATGCACCTTACATCATACCGCATTTTTACGCTTTGTGTGTGAAAGCATAGCATGACATGCATGTATCAAGATCATATAGGCCTTGTTTTAGAATAGTTATGTACAGGACCATGTGTTTGAGCAAGCATCATATAGGCATCCCCAAGGTACCGGGGTATGGGACACTTGGCATCAGTCCGCATAGGCCCACAGTTGGAATCCACATGGAGCTCAGGTGCCAAGGGATATTTGATTCCACTGTGAAGTGCGCGCACGACGGTGCTAAAAGCGCAAAGGAAAGGCGTTATATACGCAATATATGAATATGATGAAAAGGAAAGGCGTTATATGCGCTATATATATGAATATGATGAAAAGGAAAAAGGAAAAAGGAACAAGGATATGTTGAAGTGACTGTTTATGATTTTGTGCCTAGTTAATACTGTTATATTACTGGTTTTGTTGCCATACTACTGGGATTATTCTCACCCCTTCGGGGCTACTATTTTTCCAAAATGGCAGGAGGACGTAAAAGCATTTGAAGGAGTGATGTTTTGCTGTTGCTTGCTGATGCATGGATTATCACTGTTGCTGTTTGATTAATTGGATGACTGTAATGATTAATATTTTGGTACTCTTGGATGACTGTAGACTTTATCATCTCTATTTTATCTTGAACTTTTATGAACAGCGGCTATTTTGGAAAACCTTTGTGAAAGGAATTTTTGAAAGACTTAGGTGCTGAAATTTTTACAGTGCACCTTACGGGTGGTGTTTTTATGAGCAAACGAACTCCGATTTACTATTATTTTATATGCACGCGAAGCCCTCAACGTGCTCTTTCTAAATCACTTGAAATATTTTTATCGTCCAAACAGAAGTGATAAGAACTGTAGAAACGCTTTTCGGATTTGAATTTATAAGAATCTTTGTTAGCTCATGTGACGTTAACGACTCTAATTCCGCTTAGCAAACGACTCTCTTGGATGCATACAAGGGAGGGCGTTACACACATTGCGATAGTACTAATGCTATTGGTTGTATGTGAATGTGTTTCAGTGATTCACTGCTGTTTTAGATTTAAATTAGTTGCTGCAACGTTTAAATCTGGGAATTGTGGGTGTGATTGAATGGCATTTGAACTGCATGGAGAGGTCACACGAGTAGATGAGCCAAAACAGGGAAAATCTCAATCTCTTTTCTTTAGTTTTTCTTAGTGTGAATAAATTTTTAGTGTGATTTAGATGTTAATTGTAGTTTAGAATTTGGATTTTTAATTTTCTTTTAGGGAATTTCATGAGGATTTGACTGATCAGAATTTTAGATGATTGATCAAATTAAGGATACAGTCTTATACCTTGCATGTTGAGAAATGAAATGATTACATGACTCATTCAATGTGTAAGAGTAGAGAGATTAGTGTTGATGCATAGAGAGGAAGTCAAGCATGCACTCTGAACTGTGAGGAAATTGAGCCTATACAGAAATTTTTGTTCAGAGAGCATTTCACTGCATGAGTAACTCTAGAACTTGCCTTGTTTCTTGTTTGAAATGGCTGATGATGTATAGGGTAGAGGAATTTCCTTCTTGAACCAGAAAGTTAAATGGTCAAACCTTAAGTTCCTGTTGCATGAACCTTTGAGCCTAGCCTTTTGTTAATGTACCCTCACATCTATTCCATTAGATTGAAAAGTTCAGATAAGTGATAAGGGGTGGAGTGTTTTGTGGGAAGTAAGGTATCTTTGCAATAAGTGAATGTACAAGGTGTTTGAAACATGAGAAAGAAGGAAAGAAAATAAAAAGAAAAAGAAGAAAAGGTTGTGGAACACAAAGTGTTTGAGTGTTTGGAAGAGATAAAGTGAAATGCTAAAAGACACAAAGTGTCTGAAAAAAAAAGAAAAGAAAGAAAGAAATTTTTTTGTTAAAGACACAAAGTGTCAGGAAGAAAAGAAGGAAGAAGGTTATAAGACAAAGAATGAAAAGGAAGAAAGATTGGGGAATTAGGAAGAAATTGATAAATGTTGTGATTCCCTCTTATCTGAATCTGATTCATTTGATCTGAACTTTTCCTGCCACAGAAATCCTTACCTCTAGTCAAGCCATACACCAAGCCTCATTACCAACCATGTTAAGACCTTTTTGATCTGCCTTATAGATCATTTGTACCATGAATAATGAGAAT
The DNA here is from genome assembly GCA_032173675.1 of Gastrolobium villosum. Lineage (NCBI taxonomy): Eukaryota > Viridiplantae > Streptophyta > Magnoliopsida > Fabales > Fabaceae > Gastrolobium > Gastrolobium villosum. The sequence goes on along the minus strand of JAVKPL010001309.1, from coordinate 55,933 downwards.
ATGGGCAAGCCTATGGAAGTTTGAGTGCAGTGAAGAATGAGTGATAAGTTGATCCCTAAACACTAGTGTGCAAGAGAGTTAAATTCTCATAATTTTTTAGAAGATCCTAGTGAGGGAGTGTTGTTGTTTGGAAAGTCTCTGTATGTCATCTGTACTAATCTGTTGAAAAGCACATATGATGTTGTGCAAGTCATAAGAAATAAGAGATTGCATGGTTGTAAGTTGTATCAATGTGATCCTTTGATGAATTAGGTCTATCCTCATGAGTTTCATCTGTAAGAATCTTGAATCCTTCTTTGTTGTAAGTTCGTTACTGACGACAGCAATGTCCAAATCTGGGAATTGTGATAAACCCCTGGTTCATCAGATTTTTCAGCACAAATTAGGATCAATTTGTGTGAATAATTGGATGAAAAGGAGGTTAATATCTTAGAAATCCCTCAAGTGCAAGTTCTGAAAGCTTTGTGAAAATTTACACTGTCTTGCAGGAAAAGGAAGCCCAAAAAACATCAAAAGAAGGAAGAAGATTTCGGAGAAAGTGAAATTGCCTAAGTGTTGAGCGCTAAAATGGCCACACAGACCATTTTAGCGTGCTGCTGCAGATTGAAGGAGAAAGTTGCTGGTGCTGAGCGCTAAAACGTCAACATAGAACGTTTTAGTGCGCTACTGCAAATCAAGAGTGGAAGTCTCTGGAGCTCAGCGCTAAAATGCCCACACTGAGCGTTTTAGCGCCCTGATGTGGAAAAAGTCTCTGGTCTCCAACGCTAAAACATTCAAATCAAGTGTTTTAGCGTTAGAGTCAGTTAAAAGCAGTTGAGAAGTTATCAGCCATGGACGCTAAAACGCCCATTCAGACCGTTTTAGCGCCCAAGTCAGTTAAAAGCAGTTGGTCACGCATCAAGCCTGGACGCTAAAATGCTCATTCAGACCGTTTTAGCGCCCACATTATTTTTCAGCAGAAATTGTAACACTATAAAAGGCAAAAGGCCTTCAAATTTTATATCTCTCCCATCTCTCTACCATATTTCTCCCTCTCCTGTATCAGATCTTTAGATCTGAATTCTTACCTTTTATTTTCCAAATTCTTAGGAATAGTATTTTATTTGCAAGTACAATTGGAGATTCAAGATCCACTACCATGACAATGGAGTTTGTTATTTCTTCTTCCTTTGTATTCATTTCAATTATGTCTGAGCAGAGTCCTTTGTAGTCTGATTCAATGGAACTCAAGTGTGTATTTATGAATGATTAATGTGATATTATGTTTACCTATTATGTGATTTGTATGAAGTTATCTTTATCAATTATTCTTGTTAATGGAATAGTGTAGAACAGACATGTTTACATTTCTCTATAGTTGACAACTTCATCATTAGTATTTTAGTAGTCAAGACATTGATGCTATGATATTAGTGTAATCTTAAGACCTTAGTGATTAATGCATATATTATGAAAGGAATCACCAAGACAATGGGGTTTTTGATTAATGTGTCTATCAAGGTAGTAAGACATTACATTTTGATGATAAGTAAAAGGTTGATTAACATCACATGATAGAGAATTCATGATGGAAATTGGTTCATTCATAAATTCATACTTGAGGAAAATTGATATCTGACTACTTTTTAATTCAAATTTAGATCTTTGTGTTTTGAAATTATTTCATTCTATGCAATCTACATTTCTAGTGACAAGAAAACTATGCAATTCAAAATTCTTTGGTTGATTCAAATCAATAACATTTGGATAGTCAGTGCTTGACACAATTCCTCGTGGGAACGATCTTTACTCATCATTTTTATTACTTGTATGACTAGTGCACTTGCTAATCTGACAACAAGTTTTTGACAGCCCTTTTACCTTTCATTCTGTTCATAGAATGAACCATCTCCTGGGCAATAACAATATTATCCTGGATTTGTCTTTGAGGAACAAAGCTAACTTGCTGAGGAGATATGAGTTTGCTTAGAATAGGCTTCAGCTTTCCCACTATCAACTTGCTAATACCTTTGTACAGAACTGAGCAAAGAGCAATAGGCCTGAATTGGTTGATCCTTTCTGGTTTATCCAGTTTGGGGATAAGGACCAGGAGGGTTTTATTCAGATCTTTCACTTCAGAGGGCTGATTCCAAGCATGTTTCACACAATCAAAAATTGGTTATTTACTAAGTCCCAGTTCTTTTGGAAGAAAAAAGCTGGGAAACCATCTGGACCTGGAGCTTTAAGGCCATTCATAGAGAAACAAGCATCCTTAATAAGTTGATCAGAAATTGGTTTCTTCAGGGCTGCTATTTCATCATCTCCAAGAGCAGGCCAATTATTTTTAGTCAGGATCCAAGGTCTATTGATATCTTCCTCAGCAAATAACTTTTCAAAAAAGCTATGGATTAGCTGGATCATATTAATTTCATCTTTCACAACATGACCCTCATCTTTCTTTAATTCACGAATTTTGTTCGTGGCTCTTCTAACAATGGTGGTAGTGTGATAGAAGGTAGTATTTCGGTCCCCATCTGTTATCCATTTGCATCTGGCTTTCTGAAACCAAAGAGCTTCCTCTTGCTCCAAGACACGGTTTAATTCAAACTGAAGGGCTTTGTCAATCTCTGAATGAACATGATCCGGTTGATTGGAGGAGAAATTCTGGTTTTCCTGAATCTTCTTGAGCAAAAAGTCTTTTCTCACTTGAATTCAACCAAAGACTCTTTTATTCCAGGATTTAAGAGGAGGAACCAGGTTGCTCAGGCTTTGATTGATCTTCATATTAGACTTCCAAGCAAACTTGAGGAAGTGAGTAAAGGATCTGTGGTCTTGCCAAGCCATCAGAAACCTGAAAGGTCTTTCTCTCCAGTCACGGTCTTTAGAAAACAGATAAAGGAGAAGAGGATTATGATCTGAATTCAAACGCGGCAGAGCACTAACAGAAGCTTCTCTAAAAGCTATTCTCCAATCTGCATTGGCACAAATACGATCAAGCCTTTTAAACACTCTCTCCAGGTGAAGCCACTTAGGGCCTCTCCAAGTAAAATTAGATCCTCTGCAGCCCAAATCAAGCATATTACAACCATTCAGCAAATTAGAGAACTTCTGGCATTTGGCAAGATTAATAGGAGCTCCCCTTTTTTCTCTTTAAATGAGGCAATCTCATTGAAGTCTCCCATCATTACCCAAGGACCCACTGAATTATCGCTGATTCTTTTAAGATCCAGCCAAAGCTCCTCTCGGATGTCCTCTCTAGGATTGGCATAAACCACACTGAGGCAGAAACAAACTCCATGACTTGTGGAGCAGGAAGCATGAATGAATTGGCTATTCTTCTCAATGAGAGAGACATTGAGTAATTCTTCTTTCCATAGTATCCATATGCCACCCGAGAACCCCACAGCATCTTCAATGATAAAATTTTTGAAACTAAGTTGCTTGATTTTCTTCTGTGCAGTTGTACCACTAATCCTAGGCTCCAAGATGGCAACCAAACCAACCTTATATTTCCTAATGAAGTTTCCGAGGGATGTTTTAAATGACTTTTTGGCAGCACCCCTACAGTTTCAGACTAGGAAATTCATTGGATGAATAGGTCATTTCCAGGGTTACAAAGTCCCTGGACACTTTCTTCCATATGCTCTGAGGCATCTTCATTAACGATTTTTTCCAAATCCATACCATCTTCAAGAACCTTATCAGGTGGCACGACTTTCACCTGATGTTCCACACTGTTGTTCCTTGAAATATCCATTGCCGTGATTTGGACCTCATACACAATTAGACTTGGAGCTATTAGTCGCATTAATGCTAGCTGTACAAATTCTTTGACCTGTGTCCCCATCTGGGCCGTCAGGAGCTGTTCCTTTTTCCTTCAAAATAACAGACTTCATTTTGGGGAAAGAGGCATTTTTCAAATCTCCCTTGCTAGTGGAAGTACTGGATGAAAGGGGCTCTAGGTTACTGGAATTTTTATTGGTTGAAGGGGATTCAAAAGTGAAAACAAATGTGTTTTCCTTCGCTGTTCTTTTTGGTTTATAGGTGGCTTTTGTTGGGGGATTCCTGGGGATCGAAGTACTTTTGGGAGGAGTAGATTGAGGGATAGCCCTGGAGGTAGGATTCTTTTTATTTTCCTTGAGGTCCCCCATTCTAACATTTGGTACTGGATTTAGAATTTGGCTTTTCTGATTAGGATTGGCCACTACCTTTACAGATGTATCCTTCCTGCTATTGGAGATATCAGCTCCAAAAGATCTATCGCTTGTAACTTCAGTCTTCTTAGGAGATTGGTTCTTAAAGAATTTTTTTTTCTGCACAACCATCCAAGGTCCCACACCTTGGTTCACTGGAGGACTAGTCGAGTCAGCTGAAGCTGCTTCCTGACTAGGGTTACCTTCATCCTTTTTCACAGAATTCGGGCATGTCTCAGTATTGTGACCATATTTTCCACAGTTGATACAAATCAAGTACAGACCCTCATATTCCACTTTGAAAGTGTAATCCTCCAGAATGTATTGACCCCTAAGGGGTTTAGAGAGGTCTAAATCCACACAAAGTCTAGCGAATTTACCTCTGTCCCCGGTGGAAGTATTTCTATCCACCTTCAAAACTTTGCCAATCGAAGTTCCAATTAATTTCAGAAAATGAGTAACACAAAATTCCCGAGGAATACCTGGTAAACGAATCCAAGCAGCTACCCTGTGGATATTAGCATTGTGAGGGTCGAAGAATGGCTCCCATCTCCTGATTGCTAGATAATGGCCCATCAGAATCCAAGGTCCACCAGTTAAAGCAAGGTTAAGATCCTCCAAGCTAGAGAACTTCACCGAATAAAAATCGTTCCCCAAGTCTGCTACAACAATGGGTCCTGCCTTGGCCCATAGCTTTTCGAGCTTTACCTTCATGTACATGACTCCCACCTTCTTGCCTAGCAGCTTGATGATGATGGCATTCTTCCATGGGCTTCTCAGCCTTTGCTTCGCCTCTTTTGTGCATCGAAATCTCACAGATCCATCCTCTCTGTAGATGGTTTGGAAACCAAAATCATCGATAACTCCAAGACTTGGGTCGAGTGGCTCACATGCTTCCTCAGGCAGATCATCTTGCCAAGCATCTTCTTCTCCCGTGGGATTTGAATCAGCTCGAAGGGCTTCTAGAAAGGATTTCAATTTTGCAGTAGGGATTCGATCCTGAATATTGCCAAGGCTCGCCCCTCTATTTGAAGAATCAGGGGAGAATTCCTCTCCATTCTTCGATCTCTTGATGCTCTTGCGCATCAGCTCTGATGATTCGACGGAACCAGTAATCGGACTTCCATTGTTAACAATGACGAGACTCATCGTAGAACCCTAGTAGAAAGAAAACAAATCGTGCGTGTGACAGACACGCAGACTAACCCATCTTTCTTTTTTTAACCATGTGCCTTTTCAATTTTCTGTTTGACTATGGTATATTAACTACTGAATTAACATAAAATTAAAAGAAATTTAATTTAAGCAAAATTTTAAATTATGATAAATGGTCATTTGCATATCTTACTAGATAAAAAATAGCAGCAAGAAGTTAAATAATAACCATAAAGCAAATGTAACTTTTGGTAAAGAAAAAAAACGCATAATTATTATTTATTTTTTTTGATAAACAAAAACGCATAATTTAATCAGTAAATTATAGAAGAGTGTGTCTACTTGCAAGTTCTATGTATAGAATAGTGAATGAAATACTTAAAGAAAAAACAAAGCAAAAAACAAATGTAAAACGGAGATGTCATATCATAGGATACCAATAAGTGGATGTTTGACATTGAGCCCTTATTGGTTTTAAAAATATATTTGGTTGAGTTATATATTTTTTAAAACAAATAATGAAGCGAGCAAATTTTATAAAATGTTTGAAAGAAAGATATATACCACCAAACATATAGATCAACTCATAAGAGATTATTCGTATAGAGTTTTGCTGTCTACATAAATCGATGAATAATATTAAAAAAGTATAAAAGATATATAATATTCATAATTAAAGATTTTTATAAATTCTCGTTTCCAAAACATTTCTCATTAATTGTATGATAAAAAATAAAAAAATAATTTTCAAATTTAAAAAATTTGTATAAACTTGGAGGGCACCTCTCGTTCCTCCTGGCTCCACTATTGGGCTAATAAATAAGTATTTTCTAGAAAATTCTTATGGTTATATATATGAATCAATCGGGCTCCTGATGGCATACATCTAACGCATCAAGAACAAAATCATGGGAACACAAAATCAGTCTCAGCTACCACTTATAGACTTCACTAGCGAAAATCTGAAGCCTGGTACTGATACTTGGGTTTCATCTTGTCAATTAGTGCGTAGTGCACTTGAAGATCATGGGTGTTTCTTAGCACTCTATGATAAGGTTGATTCAGAGATTTACAACTCTGTTTATTCAGCAATGGAAAAATTATTTGACCTCTCAACTGAAACAAAAAGGAAGAAGACCACCGAAAAGCCAATATTCAGTTACGCTCCTCCACGATCTGATGTTCCTTTATATGAATCCATGGGTATCATGAATCCACTGAACATAGAGGATTGTCAGAAATTCACTTACATTATGTGGCCAGAAGGAAATGATCATTTCTGGTAATTAACTATACCAAATCCTGAATACTAATCACTGATAAAATAGGGCGAGCCAGAGCAGTGATACAACTATTCCTACCGGTTCGAATTCAGGATATAGTCTCTTTGTAAATATGCAAAGCAAGGCTGTATATAATAATTGCCCTCACCTCACCTTTGTTTTCCGAGGTTTAATGGAAAGTGATTTTTATTCTTATTATATATATGCAGGAATATTTTATATTAATGTAAGTTTCACTCAATCTTGGCCGTTAATCTTATTTATATTTAAATGACTCTAATTTATTAGATATGTGAGCCGCTAGATACAAATAAATTAATGGATAAGATTTGATGTATGATTTTTTATTCTTGCAGTAGTATAAAAATTACATGCCCCTATATATATTGACCGTGTATACCTTTGATTTTTGTTATGTGAATAGTGAAAGTGTCAATTCTTATGCAAAGCAACTAGTAGAATTGGACCATATTGCGAAGAGAATGCTATTTGAGAGCTATGGACTGGAGAGGAAGAAATTTGAGTCTTCACTTGAATCAACTGATTATGTGCTCAGAGGGTACAAATACAAAATACCCCAAGTGGGTGAGACTAACTTAGGGGTGACTCCTCATTCGGATAAAACCTTCTTTACTATATTGAATCAGAAGGTTGAAGGCTTGGAAGCCAAATTGAAGGATGGAGAATGGTTTCATGTGGGTGTTTCACCCTCCTTGTATATGGTTATGGCTGGTGATGCAATGAAGGTGAGTAAAATTTGTTCTATCTTATTGTACAAGGAAAATTAAACTTGACCTCTTATGATAGTATTAGTTACACTGACACTTTCTTGTTTGAAAAATTATACCAGCCTCTCTTACTCTCATGTTTATAAGTTATCCTAAGAGAAGGCAGCATATGCGTAATTTTTAAAAATCAAGAGTGTCGAATTGTATGACATACACAAAGTAAGAAAGTTAATTTTAATTTTGTGAACTAGAAAAGTCTTAGTGTAATTTGTATTAACATCTAGGAGAAATTTAATAATTACAATTGTGAAATATGTCATAAAATCCATTTCTTGTCTCATAACAGATCCCTAGTGTCTCAGAAACTAAAATATTGTGAAATCTGGCATATAAATTTTTATTTAAACCAAAATATAGACAACAGACAGTTTTGTAATATAAGTAGTGATTTACATTTTATACTTGATAGTAAGAATAAAAGATTAAAGCATTCTACTTCTACACGGATGTAAGTGTTCCACACAATCTCAGTTATTCATCCCACTTATTTATCTATCCTAATATAATAGTCAAATGAGTTTTTAGATATGCAATGAGACTCAATAGCTAAGATTGACTATAAAACTTTTTACACTTATATCGATGTAACTGTAAGTTGATCGTGATTTTGTATGTAAAAGCAAAACTTCAAACTTCATGATGCAGGTTTGGAGTAACGACAGGATACCCGCTTGTGAACACGGAGTCTTCCTAAATTCGAAGATAGAGAGATCCTCAATGGGACTACTTTCATATGCTGGTAAGATAATGGAACCACCGGAGGAGCTAGTTGATGAGGAGCACCCTCTACGTTATAAACCATTTGACCATTATGGATACCTCCGTTTCTTTATCACCCCAGAAGCCATAAAATCCGCTTCTCCGATCAAAGCATATTGTGGTATTTGAGACATACATATTGTGATGTTAATTCAGTTATTGTCTTGTTCCTATGATAAGTATGGCAGAACTTGTAAGTTTGATTTGGTGATTGTCCTATCTAGTGCTATGTTTGTGTAATCAATCTTATCAGCGTCTGGGTGGATGAATGTTACAGAGTTTGAATGAAATAGGCATAAGATGTTGATGAGACGTAAGAAATAAATTGAGTAGAAAACAGAGATGTATCTATTTTCTCAATAATTAATAATACATGTGGTTTGTACTACTGTCCTGTTAATTTTACTGATTGGCCCCACACTTGCGAAGAATAATTTTTTTCTTTTTTAAATGGGAAAACATTTTTTCATGTTGCATGAGAATTCAACTCTCATGTTAGTGACCCTTCGATTTGCGTGCAAAGTTTTTCTTTTCTTTTTCTTTTTTAATAAATATGGGGCCCACCACTAGTTGAGTCGTGAATTCTCATGCAACATGAGAAAATCAAATTCCTTTTTAAATATATCTACCAATTCATCGATTACTGGACTATTCCTGTTCAAGAACTGACGGATCCATTATAAGAGACGGTTTTCTCAAGACCATTTTCTCCCTTCCGAAAAGGGAGCGAACTCCTTGTCACTTGAACCAATAATTATTGGTTGGAAGAAATTTTCAGGTTATGAAGATTTTGTGCCCATAGATTAATTCCAGGATCTGATTGAAACTTTCATGTGATTAAATTGAAAATATCCATGACTTGCTAAATACATGAGTTGATGAGTAGTGAAATTTGTCAAAAATGATAAGCTTCATTTCTTGTTTACAAAGGTTACAAGCAAGCGAATGGTAAAGAAAGTGCCAATTCTTATCTTGAATTATGTAAGAACCTACACCGTTATATTAGGAATTTAAATAATCAAATATGAATTTAAGAAATAATTCCATAATTAATCTTAAATAAATATAGAAAGACTTAAATAATTGTAATAAAGTCGTAATAACGTTTAAAGTCGTTTTTTTGATAAAAAATGCATATATCGATTCTACTTCACGGTATAAAAGCGTACCGATGAAGTATCCCGAAAAATTATAATAAGCACATGAATATTCCTAGAATAATATTTAAGTCAAGAATATCAAGTTTGAAGTCATAATAATGAGTATTGGTGTCAGAACTAATACCGATAATGTGAAAACGCGTACCGAAAAATTATTGCGAAAATTTATAATAAAAATATGACAAATTCTAGAAAAATGGCAAGATTCAGAATATGAAGTTTGAGATTAAAATGATTAGCGGAGCTATTAGCGCTAATATCGACGGATTAAACTTAAGTGGCTATAAATACTAATTGACACACTCTTCTAGGTCAGAATTTCACTCTTCTACGTGGGATTTTCTGATGCATTGGCTGCCACCTTCTTCATCATTGGAGAGTTGGAGCTTTTCTCCATTTCCAAGCCCAAGACTCCACCTTTTACTCTTGAAATCCTTTCTCCATTATTGTGTAGACTTGTAGCAAGGATTGAGGGTGTGGGGAGAGTGTTCTTGGGAGCTTGTGGTTCTGTTTTCTGAGCTTGTGAAGGATGCCTCCTTGTGGGAGTGGGAGTGTATTCCACCTCCATAGAAGCTTCAAGAACCAAGCTTTGGAGGGAAAGAACCTACCTTGGTGTGGTGATTTTCGTGCATCACTAAGACAGACGCTTAAAGCACTTCATTGGTCATCAAAGTCTCTTCATTTTCTGAGTTCAAGGGTCCATAGGTAAACCTTGATCATTCCCTTTGAAATTACATGATTTTAGCTTGTTTAAGTTATTAAAAGAGGGAACTTTGATCATTCAAGTTAAGGGTTGTTAATCTAGGCCTAATGTGTAATAATGAACTGCTATTTTGATAAAAAACCGGACCTTGGACCTTGGGGAAGCTTTTGGGTCGCAGATTATGCAGAATTCTATTCTGTCCACGTGGTAATCGATTACCTTTCGTATGGTAATCAGTTACCATGTGCAGTAATCGATTACCCTATTTTTTGTAATCGGTTACCATGTGCAGTAATCGATTACTCTTTTTTGGTAATCGGTTACCATGTGGAGTAATCGATTACTCATTATTTGGTAATCGATTACTACCTGTCAGTATTACTGTTGGGAAACATTAATACATTTAATAGCGGGACTTAATACTTAATAATTATGAATTAGAAAGGATGAAAACGAAAGAGAAGACGTTGTTTAATGGTTATGAAATTATGGTTTCTGAATATTAAATTGTGTATTGATAACGAATAGATTGCAATTGACTTGTGGTGAGACTGTTGGGTTGTCTGCTTTTACCGAGCCTTTGGATAGAGAGTTTGGCACTATAGGTAAGCTTTCGTGTCCTCAGTTTTGCTCATTGTTGGTTCCACCATACCTCGTGGAGGGATGGTTATATGCATGCTGTAACATCCCGAGCGTTGACGAGGGCGGGGAGTGATCGCCGGTGCAAAGAGGCACGGACAAGGAGTGGCTCCTGACAGGCTTCCAATGGGGGGTTACATGCATGAATGAGTTGAATCGACACCTGAAAGAGAAGGATTCCAAAGACTGTGCAGGAATGAGACTGCACAATTTGGGATAGCTTATAAGAATTAATTGGTACTACCTATACTGACAAGATGCACCTTATTTTCGGTAGCCTGGAACGGAAGAACTCCACAGTTAAGCGTGCTTGACTTGGAGCAATTCTGGGATGGGTGACCTCTTGGGAAGTTTTCTCAAGAAAGTGTGCGAGTGAGGAAAAAGCACACTAAAAATTCTTATGTTAGTATGTGGGGATAATCATTGATTCTTGAAGCGGCCGGGCATTGCAAGTGGTATCAGAGCAGGGCTTCTCTCCTAGTACGGTGTGGTTCGAGGACAAACCAAGCAGAAGCTGTTAGGCATGTAAAATCCCGAGCGCTGACGAGGACGGGGAGTGATCGCCGATACAAAGAGGCACGGACAAGGAGCGGCTCCTGACAGGCTTCCAGCGGGGGTTACATGCATGAATGATTCCAAAGACTGTGCAGGTATGAGACTGCTCAGTTTAGGATAGCTTTTAAGAATTAATTGGTACTACCTATACTAACAAGATGCATTTCCTTTTGGTAGCCCAGAACGGAAGAACTCCACAGTTAAGCGTGCTTGACTTAGAGCAATTCTGGGATAGGCGACCTCCTGCGAAGTTTTCCCAAGAAGTGTGTGAGTGAGGAAAAAACACACTGAAATGTCTCGTGTTAGTATTGAAAGTAAATTGGCCTTAAAGGCCGAAGCATGTGAGAAGGATAAACAAAAAATTTTCCAAGCGGAAACACACATGTATACAAATCTCATGCTTTAAGACAACATGATGTTACCTTAGTTTGTGATTCAAACACCAAGGAGATCAGTGTCAGGTTTGAAGGGTTCAAACCCTCTAACGTTGATCCACACCACCCATGTCAAGATGCAAGAACTCCTTCTTGAAAGCCACCAAATGACCACCACAGAAAGGCTTGTTATGCGCTCAATAGGTGAAGAAGGAGGCTAGGTTTATATGTTTAGAAGAGTGAAGTCTTCAGCATGAAAACTTCACAAGAGTGGTGCATGGAATGAAGTAGAATTGGCTAGGTGTTCTTATGAAAACCCTAAGGAGAATTTCCACACTTATGGGCACAGGAGAGTGTGGGAGAGAATGAGAGGATTTTTCAATTCAAAAATCCTTCTAAGTTTGCGCACAACAATGAGGAGATAAAGGAGTTGTTGCAATTCAAAATTCCAAACAACCTCCCTCTTGAATCCTTATGAGATTAGGTTTTTATCTAATTAAGATTCTGACCTAATGGTCATCACATGACCATTCATACTGTGCGCCCCACTCAGTCCCAAAAGGAGTCCAGATACGTTGAGTAATTGCATTCAAATCTGAACCAACTCACTCACTGATTCTCTCAACCAACCAAATCTGAATTGGAGCATATTTGGTTGACAAGATGACACTCATCTCCAACCAAAAGTGGCGCACCAAATCTTCTTTTTATCCAGGGAATTTGTTCCAACAAGATCTCATCTTATCTTTTTGTTATGACACGACTTTTCATAGCCAATTCAAATTTCAAATTTCAAAATTCAAAATTTCAAAATTCAAAATTCAAAATTCAATTCAAAATTCAAAATTTAAATGTTTGATAATTAATTTAACTAATTAGTAATGTCTTGGACCATCCAAGCCCATTATATGATCCATGTGCCTTCTTCCATTTAAGTGGGCTTCCAAACATCTTCTTGGGCTAACAACCATTATTAGGCCCAATACCTTTAATGCTAGATCATCATGACTATAAGGTGTTAGTGTGTGACCCATTAGGTCCAACATAGCCTCTGACATAAATGGGCTCGGGCCCAATAAGCCTCCAACCCATTTAATGACAACATAGAGCACTAGCAATGCTTTGTTGCCCCAGAGTGTAACAGCCTCAATCCCTATAGCAGATATTGTCCGCTTTGCCCCCCTTCCAGGACTCACGGTTTTACGTTCTGGGGTTACCCCCAAAAGGCCTCCACTAGGAAAGGTACCCACACCCATATATATGGCATGCTTCGTTCCCCTCACCAACCGATGTGGGACTTTACATCCTCCCCCACTGGGAATACAGCGTCCCCGCTGTACACACCGGTCCAGGGCCAGGCTCTGATACCACTTGTAACAGCCTCAATCCCTATAGCAGATATTGTCCGCTTTGCCCCCCTTCCAGGACTCACGGTTTTACGTTCTGGGGTTACCCCCAAAAGGCCTCCACTAGGAAAGGTTTCCACACCCATATATATGGCATGCTTTGTTCTCCTTTCCAACCGATGTGGGACATTACATCCTCCCCCACTGGGAATACAGCGTCCCCGCTGTACACAGCCCGTGTTAACCCGGATTGTTAACATACTATCGTATTAAGCCACGCTTAATTAAAATGCGGAATAACTTTTTCTTTAATTCAATTATGACGTCATTAACCTTAGCCAACTTGATTACTTAATCAATTTCATAAAATACTGCCTGTATGTAAATTGCAAGACAACTAACTGGAATACCTCATATATATATAATAAGTGAGTATCTAAAGCCACAGGACTACAACACGTAGCCTGGATCAAAATGCTGATACTTTAATTACAACATCAAATTAAAGGACAAGAACAATCATGTGGCATGGACAAACCCCATGCTCACCAAATAAGGCAACAATGCCCAATAACAGTCTCAACATAATAACTCAACAAAGCGGAAAACATAACAACAGTCAATCCAGCAGGACAGCATATCATAATATCAACTCAGCTCTGGCCTCCTGCCACCTGAGCCCTCAACATTACCTGATCCTGAAATAAGCGTCCCCAAACGTGGGGTGAGATCTCTAAACAAGAAATCTCAGTAAGACAAGGGGTCCTCAAGGATTTTCCACCCCAAGCTCACTTACATGTGTAATATAAGTTCAAAAACAGTATTTACAATATAAGTTCCAAAACTATGCGATGCAGCAATTAATCATGCCATGTGTGTTTATCAAATCTACTGGCCAGAGAAATGTAGGAATACGTCTATACCTACATGAGTACAAGGACACCGCTTGCACCTCACCCACAGCCTCACCATCTTGTATGTACTACATACTCAGGCTTACCGTATAGGTGGACACCACATGCATCTCATAAAAGCACATTGCACATAAATAGCTCAACAGCAATTTCCAAAACATTAAAGCATGTAACACAACATGCATAAACCCATCCCCATGGGACATGGTGGAACAATAAAATGGCTAAACCGAGGACACGAAAGCTTACCTTGCAAGCTAGCTATCCAAGCCAAGAGTCCAACCACTCACAAGTCCAAAAACAGCAGTATCACAATCTGATATGGACCAATAATACATCAATATCTATGCACTACAAGCATACATCTTAAAGACTACGCCTTTCTTTTACGTTTTACGTCTTAAGGCTTCCAACAAAGCCATAAGCCCTTAGTCATATGATTCTGACTTAGTTCATTAATTACAGAAGTTCAACTTCCTTCATCTAGGGTCCACAAACCCCCAATGGCTCACTGTTCACACAGCACAGCTACTGTCTGTGCAAACCCAGGATATCCGGATATCTCGAGGGACATATCCGGATATGCCATATCCGGATATCACACTAGCCATATCCGGATATGCCATATCCGGATACCCAGATCCCACATCCGAATATGGATATCCGGATACCATATCCGGATATGCATATCCGGATACCATATCCGGATACTGATATCCGGGTATCTGTTCGACAAATATCCGGATATCTCACGACAGAATGCAGTTTCTGCATTTCGTGAATATCCAGTCCAAAGATCCAACTTTTAACACATGTACACGTTAAAGGATCCATTTTTAAGCATATACACGTTCACTTATGTGTTGGTTACATGTTAAACCCATTAACATACCAAGATACCACCTTTAGGCCATAAAAACACATGATCAAGCTAAGGTGACTTACCCCAAAGCTTAGTCAGTAGTTCAAAGTGCCTTTGGAGCTCCCAATGCTGCTCTCAAGTCCAGCACACCCAAGGACACGAAAATGCCACCCAAAGGTTGGTTCTTGGCACCAAAGGAGGCTTCTTGAAACCTCTAATGGCATGAACAATGGCTCATAACCATGGAGACAACCCCACAGCCCTCAAACACCCCTCTCCCAGCACCTCAACTCAGAAAAGGTTGCACTCCACTCTCACAAAACACACTCTAGTTGTTTAGAAGAAGGAATGGTGAAGAAGATTGGAGGAGAAAGGTTACTAAGCTCACCAATGGTGAAAGAATGCCATGAACAGTGCCAAGCATTCAGAAAACTCAGCCTCCTCACGTAAGAAATAGTGGCTGCCTAGGGTTGTGTGCCTTAGTGTGTCTATTTATAGGCACATGGCCACTTAACGCGCAGTATTAGCCTTAATAGCAAAGTAAAAGATCTTGATCCCAAACTTTGGAATCTAGACCTACACATTTTTCTAAGATTTGTCATATTTTTATTTTATTTTTCGGAGCACCTTTCCGGTACGCACTTTTCCATAGCCAGTATCAGTTCTGGCATCAGATTACGTTATTTTGACTTGAAACTTGTTTTACAAGTCCTACATAATATTCTAGTAATTATCATGCATTCGTTATAATTTTCCGGGATACTTTTCCGGTACGCATTTATACCGAGTAGCAGAACCGGTATCTGCACTTTTCTTCCGAAAAACGACTTTCAGCATTTTTACTCACTCAGTATAATTATTTAAGCCCAATATTAATTATTAAGGTCAATTATGGAATCATTTCCTAATTATCATAATTAATTCACTAATTGCCTTAATTAGCGGTGCGGGTTCTTACATTCACCCCACCTTTTTAAGAATTTTGTCCTCAAAATCAGAAACATACCTGTCTCGAAAGTCGGGATACTGTCGGAGAAGCTCATCCTCTCGCTCCCACGTGCACTCCTCGGGACTACGCCCAGTCCACTACACCTTGACCATCGGAATGATCTTGCTTCTAAGCTGTTTCTCGCCTCGATCGAGAATCTTGAGTGGTCCGACGGGAGTCTTTAGGTTCTCCCGAACCTCCACATCATCTGGCTGCACCACGTGCGAAGGATCTGCTATATACTTCCGAAGCTGAGACACGTGAAACACGTCGTGGATGTTGGCTAGGTTCGGAGGCAAGGCGAGTCGATAGGCAACAGGTCCTACTCTACCAAGGATCTGGTAGGGCCCAATGAACCGAGGGCTCAACTTCCTCACTCCGAGTGCCCGTCCAACACCGGTGACAGGTGAAAGTTTCACAAACACGTGCTCACCCTCACTGAACTCCAGTGGTCGATGCTTGACATCATAGTAGCTTTTCTGGCGATTCTGCGCCTGCTTCAACTTTTCCCTGATCATCTGGATCTGCTGGGTAGTATCTTGGACAAAGTCCAAGCCAAATAACTCTTTATCTCCAACCTCAGACCAGCAGGTAGGAGTCCGACACCTCCTACCAAACAGCGCCTCGTAGGGTGCCATGCCCAGACTAGCATGAAAACTGTTGTTGTACGAGAATTCTACCAACGGAAGGTACCTATCCCATGCTGATCCCTGCTCCAACGTGCAAGCTCTCAACATGTCCTCCAATGTCTGGATGGTCCGCTCAGTCTGTCCGTCAGTCTGAGGGTGATAGGCGGTACTCAATCTCAACTGCATACCAAAAGCCTCCTGCAGCGCCTCCCAGAAACGAGAAGTGAACTTCGGGTCCCTATCACTGATGATACTCTCGGGCACCCCGTGAAGCCTCACAATCTCGCGGACATATAGCTTGGCCAACTGCTCTGTAGTGAAGCTCACCTTCACTGGAAGAAAATGGGCAGACTTGGTCAATCTGTCCACTATGACCCAAATAGAGTCACAACCAGCCTGAGTTTTAGGCAATCCCACCACGAAGTCCATGGAAATACTCTCCCACTTCCACTGTGGAATCTCTAGAGGTTGAAGTTTACCAGACGGTTTCTGGTGCTCGATCTTCACTTTCTGACATATCAAACACTTGGACACGTAGACCGCTGTGTCCTTCTTCATGCCCGGCCACCAAAAATTCCTTTTTAAGTCCTGGTACATTTTTGTAGCACCAGGGTGGATAGTGAACCGGCCCTTATGAGCCTCTGCCATAACCTCCTCGGTCAATGGCCCTCGAGGAATAACAATCCTCTTCTGGAACAGCAGCAATCCATCCTCGTTCCAAGACACACCGTCCTGGTTCTTCACATAATCAAGGCACTCCCTCTGCACTTGCGCCTCTTTAATCTTCTCCATCAGCTCATTAATCACCTCTGCGGTTTCCATCTCAAGTAGAGCACCCCCAAACAAGGAGTTCACTCTCAAGTCTCTGAACTTTTCAATTACCTCGTAGTCGTTCATCATCAAGCTGGATAAGCTCACGGATTTCCGACTCAAAGCATCGGCTACCACATTGGCCTTGCCAGGATGGTACCTCAACTCAAAGTCGTAGTCCTTCAAGAACTCCATCCTTCTCCGCTGTCTCATGTTCAACTCCTTCTGGTCAAACAGATACTTCAGGCTCTTGTGATCACTGAATACAGCAAACTTCATGCCAAACAAGTAATGCCTCCAAATCTTGAAAGCAAAAACAATGGCTGCCAACTCCAAGTCGTGAGTCGGGTAGTTCTCCTCATGAGGTTTCAACTGTCTTGAAGCATAAGCAACCGCTTTCCCTTTCTGCATCAGCACACAGCCTAGTCCTTTACCAGAGGCATCGCAGTATAACTCAAACTGTTCCGCAGGATCAGGAAGGACTAACACTGGAGCAGTAGTCAGTCTCTCCTTTAACTCCTGGAAACACTCCTCACACTCATGTGTCCACACGAATGGAGTCTCCTTTCGGGTCAGACGAGTCATCGGTAGCACCATTTTGGAGAATCCCTCTATGAACCTCCTATAGTACCCGGCCAAACCCAAGAAGCTTCTCACTTCTGTAACCGTCTTGGGCCTCTCCCAGTCCATCACGGCCTCAATCTTGTTAGGATCAACTGCAACTCCATCAGCGGAAATCACATGACCCAGAAATTTCACCGCCTTGAGCCAAAACTCACATTTTGACGGCTTAGCATATAGCTTTTTCTCTTTTAGCACTTGCAACACAATCTTCAAGTGTTCAAACATGTTCCTCCTCCGTCTTGGAGTAAATTAAGATGTCGTCAATGAAGACGATCACAAACTGATCCAGGTACGGCTGGAAGATCCTGTTCATGTAGTCCATGAACACTGCGGGTGGATTGGTGAGTCCAAACGGGATCACCAAGTACTCATAATGCCCGTACCTCGAGCGAGGCATACAATCAAAACATGCCTTCAAGAACACAGTCTAGGTAATAACTTCTGGTCTAAGGAAAGACATACCCAAACATAAAGAGATTACTCTAATGACACTATCTGTGAGATTTCCTCATAGAGTCTCTTTTTGGGTCTGTTCAGTGCGAGCTATACTCTTATAGGTCCACCCACAACTTTAGCTAAGACATCTCCACATCTGTAGCTTATGAGGTCTTTACCTTGTATCCAGATACAAGTAGATAAGTCGTGCTAGTCTTACTTGAGATCACTGATCCCCATTCTCAGTGTCTCTAGACTAGGAACATAAAATTAGGAATAAACGCATGGTATCCTTGAATCCTCATGATCATGATCTCATCACAGATACTCAAGAGATACCTGTTCTATTCTAAGGGGTTTATCCAGTTTGTTCATAATATATTAACAATAATATCGAGACATAATATTAAACAGGATAAAGAGCACTTATTATTTATTTGCGACAATAAATGTCTACATCTAATGTCCTTATTTAATCAAAAGATTGTCTCTAGGACAACCATATACTAACAAGTATGTGGGGATAGTCATTTATTCTTGAAGCGGTCGGGCGTTACAAGTGGTATCAGAGCAGGGCCTCTCTCCTAGTATGGTGTGGTTCGAGGAAGAACCAGGCGGAAGCTGGTGGGCATGTAACATCCCGAGCGCTGACGAGGGCGAAGAGTGATCGCCGGTGCAAAGAGGCACGAACAAAGAGCGGCTCCTAACAGGCTTCCAGTGGGGGTTACATGCATGAATGAGTCAAATCGACACCCGAAAGAAGAGGGATTCTAAAGACTGTGCAGGTATGAGACTACACAGTTTGGGATAGCTTATAAGAATTAATTGGTACTACCTATACTAACAAGATGCGTCTTCTTTTCGGTAGCCCGGAACGGAAGAACTCCACAGTTAAGCGTGCTTGACTTGGAGCTATTCTGGGATGGGTGACCTCCTGGGAAGTTTTCCCAGGAAGTGTGCGAGTGAGGAAAAAGCATACTGAAAAATCTCGTGTTAGTATGTGGGGATGATCATTGGTTCTTGATGCGGCCGGGCGTTACACATGCTGTGTTTTTATGAAAATAAATTATGATTCTTGATATGCTATTGAGTTGTTTAATTGAGTGCAAGTTCCATATGATATGTATGTGGTGTACCACCTTGACGGTAACCGCTGAGTATGTGGAGACTTACAAGATGATAACTGTAAGAACCTGCAACATTAATTAATGAAGCTAATTAATTAATTAAGAGAAATTAGGAAATAATTCCGTAATTGACCATAATATTTATTATGAGGCTTTAATAATTATAGTAAGTGAGTAATAATGCTGAAAGTCGTTTTTTTGACGAAAAGTGCAGATACCGATTTTGCTACCCGGTATAAATGCATATCGGTGAAGTATCTCAGAAAATTATAATCAGTGCATGAATATTCCTAGAATAATATGTAGGACTTGTAAAACAAGTTTCAAGTTAAAATAACGAGAACTTGTGCCAGAACTGATACTGGCTATGGAAAAGCGCGTACCGAAAAGGTCCTGCGAAAAATAAAATAAAAATATGATAAATCTTAGAAAAATGAGTAGGTTCAGAATTCTAAGTTTGAGATTAAAAATGCTAAGCGTAGCAATTAGCACTAATACTATGTTTAAGACTTAAATCACTATATATACTCATTTTTGCACTAAACGCTAGGCATCTCCTATTTTTTATGTGGCTTTGGTGGCTGACCAGCCTCTCTTGACACTGTTCCATTGCCTCTTCTCCATCTCTTGAGCCAAGAGATCTATTCTTTCATGAAATCTTCATCAAAACTCTTGGTGAGTGTGAGAACTTGCATTTGGTGTGAGTGGGAGACTTCATTGTTGAGTTGAGATTCTGAGTTTGTGAGGTTGTGTGGGCTGAGTGCATTCACCTTGTTGAGGGAGTCATCTTGGGTGAGAAAGAGACCACCTTTTCTTACCATTTTCGTGGCTTGGCAAGGTCAGATTGTTGAGGCTTCTTAGAGAGCTCCAAGAGCACCCCTCTTGTAACATCCCGTCTTATTAGGAACCTATTTAAATTGCTATTAGGGATATGGTAGAGTACTTGCCATTGGAGTATATATGTATGCTCTAGAATGGAGTTAAAATTATATTAGGAAATTGTTGGTATTGCCATGGAAGATAGGTACCTATTTTATGCATGTGAAATTTTAGTTATGAGTATAGAGATAATTTGATTGGAAGCATAATATTATTTAGAATTATATGAGTACTTATTTAAAAGTATGCCATTAATTTTAAGTAATGAGTAAACCCTTAGTAAATAATTAGAGGTACATTAAAATTAGAATGGTTTGGGTTAATTCCTAAATAGGAAAACAATTGGACTTTTGCTTTGGACCCACCTTCTTTATGGGCCACGACCAACTCTCCTAATGTGGAGCCTAAACCAGCCCAAGGTACTTTCTCCACATGATTCCCTTATCCCTTCTTGCGCATGGTGTATTAGGTAAAGGAAATTCTGATTGCTTGTACCTTGTCCTTAGTCATCTAGCGCTGCCCCCTTATAGCCAATGAGAAAAAGGAAAAATTTGCTGCATGTTCCCTACTGGTCCAAAGCTACTCATCACCAGCCCTTGTGCGCATGAGTAGGCCATGACTAAGTTCTGATACTTTTGCTACCACACAGATCACACTTGCACTGATAAAGTTCTGATACTTCTGCTACCACACAGATCACACATGCACATGATGAAATTCTGATACCTTTGCAGCCCACACTGATCACGCCTAGCCCTCCATTTGCTTGCATGTGTGCCACCTATCTTCCCCATGGCTTGCATGTAGGCCACCTAACATCTCTTGCCCTGCATGTTCTTTGGACACTTGATTTTGATGCTCCTTGCTGCAGTCCAAGCCCCATCTACAACCAAGAAATTCTCCTCATGCATGCCCGACAACTAAACTAAGTTAAGTTTTTGGTCCAACAAGTGGTGTCTCGGCTGAAGGCTTTCTTAAGCCAGGAATTGAGTTCCTCTTTCACTCACATTCCCTTGAACCGTGTAAGGAAGAAGAGAAAGCTGGTCATCATCTTCACCATCCCTTTAGGCGTGAGATAGAGAACAAATAGGAACAAATCGGCTAAGCCTCATTTAACAAAGAAAAACCAGAAACACCACTCTATCCTCATCCTTCCCTGAATATCGTGATCCTCCCTAGGTGTTGAACTATCTTTTAACTTTCAAGTTCATCTACTTCCTTGGTCAGACCGCGTGCATTGAAGCAAGAAGGAAACATCTTGCCCTTTTGTTTCTTGTTCGGCTAACCACCACTAGCAAGGAGGTAGGACGATCATCTCCTTCTTGTGTCTCCCTTCTGCTCATTTGGCCTGATCATGGTGAAAGTAAACTGGCCTTTGAAGGCCGATGCATGTAAGGTGTAAAATAAAAATTTTACTGCGGAACATACATGCACACATAGGTCATGCTTTAAGACAGCATGATGTTACCTTGTTTTTGGCCTGATCAGTCAGGGAGATGAGATGTCAGGCTTGAAGGGTTCAAACCCTCTAATGGTGATCCACACCACCGTTCGTCTATGATGCAAGAACTCTTTCTTGAAAGCCACCAGATGAACACCACAATGAGGCTTGCTATGCGCACAAGTGGTGAGGGTGGAGGCTAGGTATCCTGTTTGGAAAGGTGTACTGAGCTACCCTACAGAATGGTGCATAGAGGAGGAGAGTTGGCTTGGTTTTCCAATGAAACCTAAGGTGAGGAACATGTCTATTTATGCGCACCCTTTGGAGAGGAGGAGGGAATTCATTCATTCAAAATGAAAAACAAACTTTCAAATTTCTTTGAAAGTTGTGCATGAAACAGTGTGATAAGGTGGAGCTGTTGCAAAACAAACTTTGCCAACAACCCTCAATCTTATCCACATGAATTTAAATTCAAATTAATTTAAACTTAAATTCATAAACTATCATATAGTATATAGTTTTTCATGCGCATAATTCAGCCCTATAAAGGGTCCAAATACATTGAGCAGTTGCATTCAAAATTTGAATCAACTTACCCACTGATTCCCTCAACCACCAAATCTGAATGGAGGTTTGTTTTAAGTGATAAGATAACACTCTTATCACTTAAAAGTGGCACACCAAACAGCCTAGGGAGAGCCTCCAAAGATGCTTCTTCATCCAAGGAATATGCTCCAATAAGATCCTGTCTTATCCTTTTGTTATGAAACAACTTTTCAAAACCAATTCAAATTCGAATTCAAACACTTGAATTCAAACGTTCAAACACTTGAATTCAAACGTTCAAAATTCAAAATTTCAAATTTTAAACTCAAAATTCAAATTTCAAAATTCAAATTCAAATTCAAATTTTAAAATTCAAATTTCAAATTTCAAATTTCAAATTCAAAATTCGAATTTCGAAATTCAAATTCTAAATTCAAATTTCAAAATTCAAATTTCAAATTCAAAATTCGAAATTCAAATATTTGATTATTAATTTAACTAATTAAATTAATTAGTAATGGCTTGGACTATCCAAGTCCATTACTAAACTCCATGCACCACCCACCCATTTAGGTGGGCTTCCAAACAACTTCTTGGGCTAATAACATTATTAGGCCCAATACCTTTAAAGCTAGTCCATCATAACTACAAGGTGTTAGTGTGTGACCCATTAGGTCCAACTTAGCTACTGACATAACTGGGCTTGGGCCCAACAAGCCCACAACCCAATTAATGACAACACAGAGCACTAGCAATGCTTTGTTGCCCCAGAACTAGTCAGATTAATGACTTGATCATCCTATTGCACATATTTGGTTACCGTATGTATTTCCCTTCGTCTCGGTTATCTTCCCATTAACCTAGGGTAAGGAAATGTATCAACCCCTGCGGTTTAGGGTAAGCTTTATTCGAAATAGGGAATCTTCAATTTACTGACTCTAAAGGCAGATCATCTCATGATCTCTTTTACTATGCGTAGATTCCCGAGTCCCGGTAAATGTCATCCCGATTTCTCCGGTTTACAGATAACCTAATCTCTCATAGAGATTTGACGAGTTCCTTCAGCTTATTACCCTAGCCCTGTGCCCTTTAAGGACACGCCCAACAGTATACCTATGAGTCTCCATGTTTCAGGCAGACGAGGTATACAATCAAAACATGCCTTCAAGAACACAGTCTAGGTAATAACTTCTGGTCTAAGGAAAGACACACCCAAACATAAAGAGATTACTCTAATGACACTATCTGTGAGATTTCCTCATAGAGTCTCTTTTTGGGTCTGTTCAGTGCGAGCTATACTCTTATAGGTCCACCCACGACTTTAGCTAAGATATCTCCATATCTGCAGCTCATGAGGTCTTTACCTTGTATCCATATACAAGTAGATAAGTCGTACTAGTCTTTACTCGAGATCACTGATCCCCAATCTCAGTGTCTCTAGACTAGGAACATATAATTAGGAATAGACATGCAATATCCTTGAATCCTCATGATCGTGATCTCATCACAGATACTCAAGAGATACCTGTTCTATTCCAGGGGGTTTATCCAGTTCATTCATATAATATTAACAGTAATATCGAGACACAATATGAAACTGAATAAATAGTGCTTACATTTATTTGCGACAAATAAAGTTCTACATCTAGTGTCCTTTATTTAATCAAAAGATTGTCTCTAGGACACCCATATGCTAACAAGCTCCCACTTGGCCTAGAGCCAATCAGACCTAAGTCGTATGCCCAAAGCCTCATAATGACTATCATGTTTTCTCTGAGAAACAGCCTTTGTCAGAGAATCGGCCAGGTTATCGTCTGTGGGAACATAATCCATTTTACATCATTCCTATCAATGATTTCTCTAATCAAATGATATCTGCGGAGCACGTGTTTAGATCTTTGATGAGACCTAGGTTCCTTTGACTGCGCGATGGCTCCAGTGTTGTCGCAAAGCAACTGTATGGGCTCATCCACGCTTGGAACCACCCTTAGTTCATTTATGAACTTCTTGATCCACACTGCCTCCTTAGCTGCTTCTGAAGCAGCTATGTATTCAGCCTCTGTCGTTGAGTCTGCTGTTGTCTCCTGCTTGGAACTTTTCCAAGACACTGCCCCACCATTTAAGGTGAATACGAATCCTGACTGTGACTTGCAGTCATCTTTGTCACTCTGAAAGCTGGCATCAGTGAACCCTTTCACTGTTAACTCATTAACCCCACCATAGACCAGAAACGCATCCTTAGTTCTTCTTAAGTATTTAAGGATGGTTTTGACTGCCGTCCAGTGACCCTCTCCAGGGTCTGACTGGTATCTGCTCGTAATGCTTAAAGCATATGAGACATCTGGTCTCGTACATATCATGGCATACATGATGGATCCAATAGCCGAAGCGTATGGAATTCCACTCATGCGATCCTTCTCAGGCTGTGACTTAGGACACATAGCCCTTGATAGGTGTACCCCATGACTGACAGGAAGAAAACCCCTTTTCGACCCTTCCATGCTAAACCTCTTTAGCATCTTGTCAACGTACGTGGATTGAGATAAACCCAGCAGCCTCTTGGATCTATCTCTATAGATCTTTATACCGAGTATAAAGGCTGCCTCTCCCAAATCCTTCATGGTAAAGTTTTCTGAAAGCCACTCTTTCGTTATTTTTAATGTGTGGATGTCATTTCCTATTAACAATATGTCATCTACATAAAGCACTAGGAAGACGACATTACTCCCACTTACCTTTCTGTAAACACAAGGTTCATCCTCGTTCTTGATAAAACCGTTACTCTTAACGACTTCATCAAAACGTATATTCCAACTCCTTGATGCTTGCTTTAGCCCATATATTGACCTTTGTAGTTTGCATACCATATGCACCTGATCTTTGTTTTCAAAGCCTTCAGGTTGTGTCATGTACACTTCCTCCTTCAAGAACCCATTCAAGAAGGCGGTCTTGACATCCATTTGCCAAATTTCATAGTCGTGGTATGCTGCTATTGCAAGCATGATCCTAATAGATTTGATCATGGCAACTGGTGAAAAAGTTTCATCATAGTCAACTCCTTGTCTTTGACGATACCCTTTCGCCACCAACCTAGCTTTGTAGGTCTGAACGTTGCCATCTGCATCAGTCTTTCTTTTAAAGACCCATTTATTACCAATAGGAACTATTCCTTGTGGTTTAGGAACCAAGGTCCATACCTTGTTCTGATACATCGAATCCATTTCAGATTCCATGGCTTCAAGCCATTTTGAGGAGTCAACATCTTTGACCGCCTCCTCGTAGTTACTTGGTTCATCATCCTCAACAGTTTGCTGATTCTCAATCACAAACCCGTACCTTTCAGGTGGATGGATGACCCTCGTAGGTCTACGGAGTTGTGTGTTTACTTCTCCATTGGAGAACGTCGCCTGCGGAGCAGACTCGGGTTCCTCAATCTGTTCTTGTGGATCTTGCACTTCTTCAAGATCAATCTTACTCCCACTGCCTCCTTGAGAGATCAAATCCTTCTCAAGGAACTCAGCATTCTTTGAAACAAACACTTTGTGTTCTTCCATGGAGTAGAAGTAGTATCCCTTAGTACCTTTAGGATACCCCACAAATAGACATTTAGTACTCTTAGCACTAAGCTTGTCTGATGTCAACGCTTTGACATAAGCTGGCGATCCCCATACCCTGAGGTAACTCAGGTTGGGTCTCTTACCACTCCATATCTCATATGGTGTGGTCTGAACAGATTTAGACGGTACCCTATTTAGAAGGTATGCCGCTGTGTCTAAGGCATATCCCCAAAATGATTTTGGAAGTTGAGTCTCACTCATCATAGACCTAACCATGTCTAACAAGGTCCTGTTTCTCCTTTCGGAGACACCGTTTTGGTGTGGTGTGTAAGGAGCGGTAAATTGTGAGAGAATTCCATTTTCTCTCAGATAACCCTGAAACTCGTGGCTCAAATATTCACCACCACGATCTGATCGTAATGTCTTAATCATCTTGCCACGCTGTTTCTCCACCTCATTCCTAAACTCTTTGAACTTTTCAAAAGCTTCAGATTTATATCTCATTAGGTATATATACCCAAATCTTGATTTGTCATCTGTAAAGGTAATGAAATAAGAATATCCACCTCTAGCCTCAATATACATTGGGCCACATACATCAGTATGAATGAGTTCTAATAACTCACTAGCCCTATGACTCTCAAGCCCTTTGGGCTTTTGTTGAATCATTTTCCCAGCTAGACAAGATTCACACTGTCCATAGGATTCCAAATCCATGGAGTCCAGGTATCCATCTCTATGCATCCTAGACAATCTTGTTTCATTTATGTGCCCTAGTCTACAGTGCCAAAGATAAGATTGATTATCCGTCCTAGGTCGTTTCACATCTATATTGAGCACTTCATTTCCCATTTCCAACACATACAATCCATTTATTAAAGAAGCAGTACCGTAAACCATATCATTCAAAATGATAGAAAAAGTACCATTCCTAATACTGAAAGTATATCCATCTTGTTCTAAACAAGAAATTGAAATAATGTTTCTAGAAATTTGCGGAACATAAAGACAATTATTCAAATGCAATAAAAGGCCCGTAGGCAAAATAAGGTCAGCATCTCCAACTGAATGAGCAGCAACTCTTGCTCCATTACCAACGCGGAGATCCACCTCGTTTCTATCCAATCTCCTTGGGCTCCTAAGTACCTGCAACATATTGCAGATATGAGAACCACATCCGGTATCCAATACCCATGAGGATGGATTAGCATAAGAATAATTTATCTCAATCATGAAAATACCTGAGGCAGAAGCATCACCATGCTTCTTGTCCTTCACATTGTTCAGGTAGTCTGGACAATTCCTCTTCCAGTGGCCTTTCTTGCCACGATGGAAGCACTCAGCATCACCCTTGTCCTTAGGTGCCTTCTTACCCTTCTTCTTGCCCTTCTTCTTCTTGGATTTTCCTTTGGGCTTAAGGGGGTCACCTTTTGCAGGCTCCTTACCCTTTCCCTTGGCCTTGCTAGGCCCACCAATCAAAAGAGCCTGTGTCCTATCCTTCTTGATAGACACTTCAGCTGTTGTTAACATGCTTAACAACTCAGGCAAGCTCACTTGCATCCCATGCATATTGTAATTCATGATGAATTGACTGAAGGAAGGTGGAAGTGAGGTGAGGACTAAGTCATTACTTAGCTCGGCATCCATGATGAAGCCTAGGTTTCCTAGCTTCTCAATCAGCCCGATCATCTTGAGAACATGGCTGGCAACAGACATGCTCTCAGTCATCCTACAAGAGAACAGTTCTCTTGAGGCCTCATACCTCTCATGCCTGCCTTTAATATCATACAACTCCTTGAGATGTACGATAATAGAGGGAGCATCCATATGCTCATGCTGCTTTTGCAGTTCAGGCGACATGGATGCCAACATGATGCATACTGCCATCACGTTGTCATCCAAGTGCTGTTGATGGGTTACGAAATCAAATTCCGCAAACCCTTCTTCCCCTTCCCGTGGAGCTACGGGTATTACAGCATCTAAAACGTAGGCAATCTTTTCGGCCCTTAGAACTATTCTTAGGTTCCGATACCAGTCCATAAAATTCGAACCGGTCAGTTTATTCGTATCGAGTATTGAACGCAGTGACAGTGGATTAGTCATACTATAAGCTGAAAAGGATGTAAAGATAGTTTTAGTTAATATACGGTTATGTAGTTAAAAGCAAATTATTAAAGACTTGAAATAATTTGCCCCTCCCACTATTTTATCTAAGTCAATGACCCTTCCTTTTGACTTAGGGTTAATCTACTTTAGATTTTACCTTAGTGGGTTTAAGAGTGCGATTATTTATTTTAACCTCCTTCTGAGACCGCAAGATTAATTTAAATAAAGGGTTGATCTTTATCAACAGTATCTCATACCCTCTCTTAACTTTAGGTTGACAACTCTTTGTCACTTAGTGGTGCATCTCATGCAACCAACCTAGCACCATTACCCTAAGCACATAAGTCCGGCTGTGCCTGCAACTTATGTCTTAGTTAAGCATTAAACCAGCACCCTAAGTGTCTTACACTTCAAACACTACTCTAGCCCAACGAAATAGTGGGTCCCAACTGAGTTGTGGAGCACCACTACGTAGAAGAGTTTTGAGTAGCATTGGTGGTGGGAGATAATCATATGCTTAATTATTTATTCCTTTTAAGGGTTCCTTTTATCTTGGGGTTAATTAGGTCCCATCAAACGCATATTGTAAGTTATCATGCTAGTCGTTACCTATGTCAAACATCTATCGGTATACACTAGTCGTTATTGGACAAACATAATAACCATACAAACGCGATTTGCCCAATTTATGCATACTAGACGTTCTAATCATACATACATATAAACAGTTTATATTGAGATAGCCATGGTGCTCGCGCTTTTGTCCTTTTTGCTTCTTTAAGCAACGGCCGCTTGTCGTCTATACGCCACTAGCCTATTTCTCTAATTACAAATAATTAAAGAAACTCCATAACACTTTGGAGGAACAAAATTACAAAATTTAAATTACAAATATACTTGTAAATTAAAATGCGCAATTACACATAAATTTAAAATTCAAAAAAAAATTCAAATTTGGGCACCATGACCATCCCCTTCCTGTTTGTACCTGAAAAGTTCAAAACTTGCAAACACAAACATTATATTATCACATAACATTTTCACATGTATTTTGACATTTTTAAACATCAAAATAACATCAAGATTCATAATCTTAAATTTCTCATTGGCCGAATTTAAAAACAATTTCAATTCAAATTTTGTTAATTCTTTCTTAAAGAAAACAAAATTAAACCATGCATGTAGCCATATATCCCTACATGGCCAAATCATATAGGTAACTATATGATAAATTTGTCACAAAATTTCATGCATATAAACATGACACAATTCATGGAGAAAAATAAGAAATCATTCAAGGTACTCTTAGTACCCTCCATGGCCGAATCTACCCTTTCAAAAAGGGTGTTCCTTTTAGAACTTTCATAAAGAAAAGAAACTAAACCATGATGCATAATGTTTTATGAACACAGAATCAAATTTTCATGTTCATAAAAACAAAAACTTTAACACTTTAAAGGATTTGTGATTCAAAATCCACATGCAGAATTTAAACTTTAACCCTTTAAAGATTTTTGACCGTGAAAGACTCTTTTCACAAACAAGGTACCATCACCCGTCGATGGTAAAGCAACCGGGCTCTGATACCACTTGAAAGTAAACTGGCCTTTGAAGGCCGATGCATGTAAGGTGTAAAATAAAAATTTTACTGCGGAACATACATGCACACATAGGTCATGCTTTAAGACAGCATGATGTTACCTTGTTTTTGGCCTGATCAATCAGGGAGATGAGATGTCAGGCTTGAAGGGTTCAAACCCTCTAATGGTGATCCACACCACCGTTCGTCTATGATGCAAGAACTCTTTCTTGAAAGCCACCAGATGAACACCACAATGAGGCTTGCTATGCGCACAAGTGGTGAGGGTGGAGGCTAGGTATCCTGTTTGGAAAGGTGTACTGAGCTACCCTACAGAATGGTGCATAGAGGAGGAGAGTTGGCTTGGTTTTCCAATGAAACCTAAGGTGAGGAACATGTCTATTTATGCGCACCCTTTGGAGAGGAGGAGGGAATTCATTCATTCAAAATGAAAAACAAACTTTCAAATTTCTTTGAAAGTTGTGCATGAAACAGTGTGATAAGGTGGAGCTGTTGCAAAACAAACTTTGCCAACAACCTCCAATCTTATCCACATGAATTTAAATTCAAATTAATTTAAACTTAAATTCATAAACTATCATATAGTATATAGTTTTTCATGCGCATAATTCAGCCCTATAAAGGGTCCAAATACATTGAGCAGTTGCATTCAAAATTTGAATCAACTTACCCACTGATTCCCTCAACCACCAAACAGCCTAGGGAGAGCCTCCAAAGATGCTTCTTCATCCAAGGAATATGCTCCAATAAGATCCTGTCTTATCCTTTTGTTATGAAACAACTTTTCAAAACCAATTCAAATTCGAATTCAAACACTTGAATTCAAACGTTCAAACATTCAAATTCAAACGTTCAAAATTCAAAATTTCAAATTTCAAATTCAAAATTCGAATTTCAAAATTCAAATTCAAATTCCAATTTTAAAATTCAAATTTCAAATTTCAAATTTCAAATTCAAAATTCGAATTTCGAAATTCAAATTCTAAATTCAAATTTCAAAATTCAAATTTCAAATTCAAAATTCGAAATTCAAATATTTGATTATTAATTTAACTAATTAAATTAATTAGTAATGACTTGGACTATCCAAGTCCATTACTAAACTCCATGCACCACCCACCCATTTAGGTGGGCTTCCAAACAGCTTCTTGGGCTAATAACATTATTAGGCCCAATACCTTTAAAGCTAGTCCATCATAACTACAAGGTGTTAGTGTGTGACCCATTAGGTCCAACTTAGCTACTGACATAACTGGGCTTGGGCCCAACAAGCCCACAACCCAATTAATGACAACACAGAGCACTAGCAATGCTTTGTTGCCCCAGAACTAGTCAGATTAATGACTTGATCATCCTATTGCACATATTTGGTTACCGTATGTATTTCCCTTCATCTCGGTTATCTTCCCATTAACCTAGGGTAAGGAAATGTATCAACCCCTGCGGTTTAGGGTAAGCTTTATTCGAAATAGGGAATCTTCAATTTACTGACTCTAAAGGCAGATCATCTCATGATCTCTTTTACTATGCATAGATTCCCGAGTCCCTGTAAATGTCATCCCGATTTCTCCGGTTTACAGATAACCTAATCTCTCACAGAGATTTGACGAATTCCTTCAGCTTATTACCCTAGCCCTGTGCCCTTTAAGGACACGCCCAACAGTATACCTATGAGTCTCCATGTTTCAGGCAGACGAGGTATACAATCAAAACATGCCTTCAAGAACACAGTCTAGGTAATAACTTCTGGTCTAAGGAAAGACACACCCAAACATAAAGAGATTACTCTAATGACACTATCTGTGAGATTTCCTCATAGAGTCTCTTTTTGGGTCTGTTCAGTGCGAGCTATACTCTTATAGGTCCACCCACGACTTTAGCTAAGATATCTCCATATCTGCAGCTCATGAGGTCTTTACCTTGTATCCATATACAAGTAGATAAGTCGTACTAGTCTTTACTCGAGATCACTGATCCCCAATCTCAGTGTCTCTAGACTAGGAACATATAATTAGGAATAGACATGCAATATCCTTGAATCCTCATGATCGTGATCTCATCACAGATACTCAAGAGATACCTGTTCTATTCCAAAGGGTTTATCCAGTTCATTCATATAATATTAACAGTAATATCGAGACACAATATGAAACTGAATAAATAGTGCTTACATTTATTTGCGACAAATAAAGTTCTACATCTAGTGTCCTTTATTTAATCAAAAGATTGTCTCTAGGACACCCATATGCTAACACATGGATGTCTTTCTTTTCCTTGCTTGTTCTTGAATCAGCCGAACCTGAGCCTTCCCCTCTTACATGTGATAGGATTCGGACTTTTGGAATGAAGGGGACTGTCCTTTTGCTCAGTTGGAATCCATAGTGTGTAGCCTAGAAGGTAAGCTCAAAGCTCTTGTCTTCTTCTTTTTTTCCCTGATTGGTGCGTGGCTGTCTTCATGTTGAGTAAGTCTGGTTCTGTTTGCTTTTCTTTCCACTTTGGTCGGCCTGCTTAGCTATGTTAGAAAGTCAGTTTGTCTTTTAATCTTTTGCTGCATCAGCCGTACAAAAGTGGGTGGCATAGTATGTGCACATTGTATTAATTAAACAAAAAGGATTTGGAAAAGTTAGGCACTTATGCTACTGCACCGTGTTACTTGATTGAAAAAAAAAAGTGGACACCTTGCTTTAGTTCCTCTTTTAGCGCACCATAAAGATCAAGGTTGCTTATGTAAATAAAAATCTTAAATGCTCCCTTGTTGAAAAGTAAACGGATTAGGTGAGGAATTGGAAACCTAGGATTTTGTCATTGTTAGCTAGTGATAGATAATTTACATAGGAGGCAGGCTGTGTGGTACCTTCTAAACCTTGTAGAAATGGTTGTTTAAATGAGTGGCACCTAATTTAATGGGCAGGACCGTATTGGTATGAATATAGGAGTAAAGGGGACTTTGCTAATTGCTATAATTTCCTTCCCTGGTTATGTTTAGTGGCACTGTTTTTATGATTTAGAGAGCTGTACATGTTGTCACTTACTTCCCCTTACTGTATAGCCATCTAAACCATGAACTATGATGCTGGCATGTCTTCAAAATTAATGCTTGGGGTTGGAATATGGTCCCAACAATGACTAAATTATTCCCTTAGACTAAGATTATGTACATAGCCCTACGGATGTTAGAATCATGTAGACAACATTTTTTTAAGCCTCACTAATGCTCTCTAAAATCATGTAGGGCATGTTATGTAAAATGATAAAATTAGAAGCACATCTTGATAATGAAGAACCGAACCTTTTTGCATGGAAGAGTATGATTATATCACTTACTATCTATTGATGAAACAAACTCTAAGCCAAATAATTGAATTAGTGCAAGTACCTCGAAACCAGATTTGATTCAAGCCTTGTAGGTGTTAGAACTCTTTAAGACAACATGTTAGATAAGTTACTAGCTTATGTATTAGTGATGAAGTTAATGCTTTGCTAAAGAGAAATCATGAGTACCTTATGTGGATGGAAAACCGAGCATGCATATGTGGAATATGGTGAAATTTGCCAACTAAGAACAATTGGTCAATTAATATGATGGTAGAAAATCCGCTTAGTATATGTACAAGGAAACCAATTATAAACCAAGAATCTAGGGGAGGGGAAAAGCTACGTAAGGCATAGGAAATATATGTAATAATTTCTGATTTGATGCATATGTTTGTTTAGGTACGCAAGGTCCTATATAAACAGATTGTTTGATGATACTTGGAATGCTTGGTTATAAAGGTTAAAGACTCAAGGTAAGTGTTAGGCGATATTACCTAATGTGGCTATTGACTAGCGTATGAAGTTGTAACATGATGCTCCATACTCCATAAAATTATTATGTTCCTTATGATGTAAGTATTCTGCCATGAATATGCCATGATGGCAATATGATTATGAGGTAAAGTTGTTATGTGGCAGCATAACGTATATGAAAAGTATAAAAGCATGCATCTTGCATCATACCGCATTTATTTTTACGTTTTGTGTGTGAAAGCATAGCATGGCATGCATGTACCAAAATCATATAGCCTTGCAATTTTAGAATAGTTATGTACAGGACCATGTGTTTGAGCACGCATCATATAGGCATCCCTCCGGTACCAGGGTATGGGACACTTGGCATCAGTCCGCATAGGCCACAGTTGGAATCCACCAAGAGGGTGCCAATTTATGGGATATCCACTGTGTATTGCGCGCACGACGGTGCTATGAGCGCAAAAGGAAGGTGTTATATACGCAATATGTATATGATGAAGAGGAAAAAAGGAAAAGGAACAAGCATATGTTGAAGTGACTGTTTATGATTTTGTGCCTAGTTTAATACTGTTACGTTATTGGTTTTGTTGCCACACTACTGGGATTATTCTCACCCCTTTGAGGCTGCTATTTTCATAAAATGGCAGGAAAAAGGAAAGCACACTTGAAGACGTGAGTATATGGATGCCTGCTGTTGATTAATCCTGATTGGACTTTGGCTGTTGCTGTTGAATTGCTGGATGACTGTATATTCTTGTATATTTCAAGAACTTGGATGATTGTTGAAATTATTACTTGAATTATGTTAAGTCTTTTAAGAACAGCGGCTGTTTTGGAAACGTTTTGCGAAAAGAATTTTGAACGTTTTATTAAGTGCTGAATTTTTACCAGTTTTATAGGCACTTTACGGGTCATGTTTCAAGGGGCAAACGAACTCCGATTTACTATTATTTTATGTGCACACGAAGCCCCAAACGTGCCCTTTCTAATTCAAAAGGAATATTTTTTTACCATCCTCCTGATTTTATACGAAATTATAAAGGCAGTACGGTTTTGCTTTTGAACCAAATTATTTCCAGCAACTTAAGAAATTTTTAAAACATACTCTGATTGCTTTCAACTATAAGTTTGATTTGACAAACTAAAAATGATTTTTCAGTTGTTAAAATGACGCCAAAAACTCTAATTCCGCTTAGCAAATGACTCTCTTGGATGCATACAAGGGAGGGCGTTACACTAATTGGTATCAGAGCAGTTTGGTTCAGGATGTCTGTTTTTGATTGATTTGTGTGCTGCTTGTTGAATGATTGTTGTTTGGTTATCCGGTTAATTGTATGTGTTCGTTGTATTTTGAGCTTAGTTGTGAATGAGTTACTGGTTAAGTTACCTTAGATTGGAGGTGTGATGATACTGGTAGTTCACTGTATTAAACATGACTGTGCCCATCCTCTTGCTAGGTGGTGAGCCTGATCAACTCACTATCACGCAAATTGTGTGTGCATAATCATGGTTATCACAGGGTACACCTGTGTCTGAACACTAAGTGTGGAATAGTGGATTGTCACTTGAATTTCGGATGAATTACTAATTTTGTTACGGTGAATTATAAGAGAAGTTTTATATACTTATATTTGATGTGAATGCTTTGTGATATCCTAAGCTGTTAATGATGATAAATTATCTCTGTTACTACATATCTATTCGGTGAATTATGACCTTTTGTATACTGTGACTGTAGTAGTAGAAACTGTTAATCTGTACTAATTATGTTATATTACTTACTTGCATAAGGGGTTAATCTGTTTGAGTAGCAAAACTTGACTATGAAATTCATGTAGGAATAGGCCACTCACCTAAGTAGATCCGAATGATGCCTTAGAATGTAGAGATAGAGCTAATTAAAGGTTTAGACACGAGGGTCTACTGTCTTACAAATCTCACAGTGGTAAGTTGGCACTAGACATCATTTTTGAAAGAAGCTGTTAAACAAAGGGGTGACGTGTGAAAAGAGAGAACTTGACCCCTACGCCCTTGTCCTTCGTGCGAGTAATACTTGTAGTCTTAGCTCTTATGCATTGACTTGCTTTATGTGATTTGGACTATTTGGACTTGCATATAGTGTATTGTCATTGATCATAATAATAGATTTTTTTTATGTGATGACTGTTAAGCTTGCCAGTTTAGATTTTCACATTATAGTGTATGAAACCTTGCTGCTAAAAACAGGATTTCATTTTATGTTGTTATGAGTTATTGATTGACACATATATATATGTCTATATACTTCTATGATGATTATTGAACGAGTATGATATTGTAAAAATGTGAGTTATTTTAATTTTTGTGTGGTAAGAATCTTTAGTCCTTCTTTGAATTGAATTCCCACGAATTAAACATACAGAATTTTCATGACACACATCCGTTAGAAATCATGTTAGCTCATAAAGTGTTGGCATGTTTCATGTTTTGTTGGATTGGTACTTTAAATTGAAGAAATTAAGGGTTAGTGTAGAAATTGTGATCAATTTAACCTTGCCTCAGTTTTAATGGGTCTTTGTGGAATTAATTTAGTGAGAAAATTCTAAAAGTGTGAGTATCTCAAAATCTTAAAGTTATATTTTCCCAATCCAAGATTTTATGCCTAACATGTACAAGAAATATTAGTAATACTTCTCTATAACCTAAGGAACGTGGTCTTGACTGTTGTGGTAGAAGTCAAATGATTTAGATGTTAAGTACTTGTTTTATGTAACCAGTTTGTGGCTGTTACACAAAATGAGATTTGCCCATTATAGAACCTTACAATGGATAATATTTTGCCGTGCATGTTGAAGACTTTATAGTATCAGTTCGTTCTTTTATAAAGCAAAGCCTGCAAGTTCTTTAGTTGGTTTCGAAGGATCTGAATTTTGTATGAATATGTCTCTAGGTATTTCAATTTCTGTTTTAAGATTGTGAAACATTATGTTTTAAACTTTTACTGCATTTTCGATTTTGTTCACTATACAAAACACTTTCAAGAGATTTTACAAAGTATGTCTCACCATGTTGATAGAACCCGCTTGATATGTCTAAACTTGTTCCGCAGAAGAATGTTTGCCTTTACTTGAATTTACTGTCCTCAAGGTGAATCTTTTACATGCAAAGTATTGTCTAAACATACGAATTCAAACTAAACCTTGTGGTCTAAGTGATTGAAGGTGTTAATCAACCTATTGTGTACTAAGATCTAGATAATTGACCATTGGTGTTAATCAATGCCTGTTTCGTGTGACATGTTGTGTATGATCTTTTTAACTATTTTAATCGAACTTTATTAATTTTGTCCAGACTTGCAACATTTGAGTATTGCATACACTTGCGTAAAACACAAACCTCATCTATGTTCCAATGTATAACAATGTACTTCCCATGCCTTAAATTTCCATTGGGTGTAGCAATCCTGTTTTGGTGCATTAGGTACATAAGCATGCAAAATTTTTATGATTTCCTTTTACTTTTGTCCACATTTGTTGGGAACTGTTGATTATTTTTATGTGCCACTAGAGTCAGTACTAACTAGATACTCTCATGTTATATTTGCATAGTTCATTGGACATCCCATATCTAGAAGCCGAGTATGTGATATAAGAGTTGAATTTAAGTGAACACCCTGGTTTTGTTAGTTGCTGTTTAATTGATATAATATTTAATCTGGGACTTAAATATGCTGCTGAAAATTCCATGTTTAAACGTTTGATATTCGTTTTGAAATTGTTTAAATACATCATGAAATACTATTATTATTTTTGAAAGGTTCCCTTCTGATAGACATATTGTTGCATGTATAGATATGATTAGTCATTTGTTTGAGAAAATTGAATATGGTGTTGTTCATGCATTAGGTCTCATACCGTAAAATACTATTTATCCCTTGAATGCCAAATTTAAATTACAGTTAGGAATTTTCAGTGTGATTACTGTGTACCTGATTTATGAAAGCATGGTCTGTTTGGTGGATTGTGTTTGGTAGCAATCACAAGACTGTAATATGTGTCAATGATTTGAAAATCATAGCATGGTAAATGGATCCTCTGATCAGTGGAGTCAATTACACCCGAGGTACCTAGGACAGCGGAAAGCTCGAGGAAGTTTCCTCATGTGGGTGTTTAGACGAGCTGTATGAGAAGTACCATTTAACATGATATGTCTGACAAGCAGAATCGAACTTTTGTGGTTTTAGGAAGGTTCTTCTCGCCTGAAATTCTAAATGTACTGTGCCTTGAATTATTTGTTTGATTTTCTAAAGGATAATAAAAAATTAGAATTCTGTCTATGATAATATTAGAAAGGATGACTAAAGTAGAAACCTGAATATAATGCAAGTGTGTGATATGTCTGGTTAGTGAACCAAATTGAGTCATCGAAAAGAATTAGGTAGGAAGTAATGACACTTCTAAATAGTAACAGAAGAAAAGTGTGGAATTGGAGGTCCTAGTTAATTAGTACTATGTTGTGTTTTACTTCCTGTGTTGCAATTTTGAATCAAATGTATAAAAAAAATTATGTTCACTTATGCTTCACTTAGATTGTTATGAAAAGTGTTTTGCAAATGGATTTGTTAGTTGTCTTTTAGTTGTGCACTAAAACCTGGAGTTCTAGTACTTTTAGCTGGAGTTTATTAGTCTGGTAAGATTTTGTCCATTTTATTCCACTGGGGTATTACGCTAATTGTTGATGTTTAAACAGAACTTAGGAGATTGTTCGCAGCATGATTAAGCTTAGGAAGATTTTATTATCCTGCCAAAATTGTGTTATACCTATAATAGGTAATGGTGATAAGCGTTAGACTTAGGCAGTTTTTGGAATGGTAAGACGAAGTTTGGGGACAAACTTCAAAACAAGTTGGGGAGAGTGTAACATCCCGTCTTATTAGGAACCTATTTAAATTGCTGTTAGGGATGTGGTAGAGTACTTGCCATTGGAGTATATATGTATGCTCTAGAATGGAGTTAAAATTATATTAGGGAATTGTTGGTATTGCCATGGAAGATAGGTACCGATTTTATGCATGTGAAATTTTAGTTATGAGTATAGAAATAATTTGATAGGAAGCATAATATTATTTAGAATTATATGAGTACTTATTTAAAAGTATGCCATTAATTTTAAGTAATGAGTAAACCCTTAGTAAATAATTAGAGGTACATAAAAATTAGAATGGTTTGGGTTAATTCCTAAATAGGAAAACAATTGGACTTTTGCTTTGGACCCACCTTCTTTATGGGCCACGGCCAACTCTCCTAATGTGGAGCCTAAACCAGCCCAAGGTACTTTCTCCACATGACTCCTTATCCCTTCTTGCGCATGGTGTATTAGGTAAAGGAAATTCTGATTGCTTGTACCTTGTCCTTAGTCATCTAGCGCTGCCCCCTTATAGCCAATGAGAAAAAGGAAAAATTTGCTGCATGTTCCCTACTGGTCCAAAGCTACTCATCACCAGCCCTTGTGCGCATGAGTAGGCCATGACTAAGTTCTGATACTTTTGCTACCACA
Source organism: Gastrolobium villosum (assembly GCA_032173675.1). Taxonomy (NCBI): domain Eukaryota; kingdom Viridiplantae; phylum Streptophyta; class Magnoliopsida; order Fabales; family Fabaceae; genus Gastrolobium; species Gastrolobium villosum. Next base: position 17,154 of record JAVKPL010001309.1, on the reverse strand, counting down.
CAGATCACACTTGCACTGATAAAGTTCTGATACTTCTGCTACCACACAGATCACACATGCACATGATGAAATTCTGATACCTTTGCAGCCCACACTGATCATGCCTAGCCCTCCATTTGCTTGCATGTGTGCCACCTATCTTCCCCATGGCTTGCATGTAGGCCACCTAACATCTCTTGCCCTGCATGTTTGCCATTTTCACAGCCTTTGGACACTTGAATTTGATGCTCCTTGCTGCAGTCCAAGCCCCATCTACAACCAAGAAATTCTCCTCATGCATGCCCGACAACTAAACTAAGTTAAGTTTTTGGTCCATCAAGTGGTGTCTCGGCTGAAGGCTTTCTTAAGACAGGAATTGAGTTCCTCTTTCACTCACATTCCCTTGAACCGTGTAAGGAAGAAGAGAAAGCTGGTCATCATCTTCACCATCCCTTTAGGCGTGAGATAGAGAACAAATAGGAACAAATAGGCTAAGCCTCATTTAACAAAGAAAAACCAGAAACACCACTCTATCCTCATCCTTCCCTGAATATCGTGATCCTCCCTAGGTGCTGAACTATCTTTTAACTTTCAAGTTCATCTACTTCCTTGGCCAGACCGCGTGCATTGAAGCAAGAAGGAAACATCTTGCCCTTTTGTTTCTTGTTCGGCTAACCACCACTAGCAAGGAGGTAGGACGATCATCTCCTTCTTGTGTCTCCCTTCTGCTCATTTGGCCTGATCATGGATGTCTTTCTTTTCCTTGCTTGTTCTTGAATCAGCCGAACCTGAGCCTTCCCCTCTTACATGTGATAGGATTCGGACTTTTGGAATGAAGGGGACTGTCCTTTTGCTCAGTTGGAATCCATAGTGTGTAGCCTAGAAGGTAAGCTCAAAGCTCTTGTCTTCTTCTTTTTTTCCCTGATTGGTGCGTGGCTGTCTTCATGTTGAGTAAGTCTGGTTCTGTTTGCTTTTCTTTCCACTTTGGTTGGCCTGCTTAGCTATGTTAGAAAGTCAGTTTGTCTTTTAATCTTTTGCTGCATCAGCCGTACAAAAGTGGGTGGCATAGTATGTGCACATTGTATTAATTAAACAAAAAGGATTTGGAAAAGTTAGGCACTTATGCTACTGCTCCGTGTTACTTGATTGAAAAAAAAAGTGGACACCTTGTTTTAGTTCCTCTTTTAGCGCACCATAAAGATCAAGGTTGCTTATGTAAATAAAAATCTTAAATGCTCCCTTGTTGAAAAGTAAACGGATTAGGTGAGGAATTGGAAACCTAGGATTTTGTCATTGTTAGCTAGTGATAGATAATTTACATAGGAGGCAGGCTGTGTGGTACCTTCTAAACCTTGTAGAAATGGTTGTTTAAATGAGTGGCACCTAATTTAATGGGCAGGACCGTATTGGTATGAATATAGGAGTAAATGGGACTTTGCTAATTGCTATAATTTCCTTCCCTGGTTATGTTTAGTGGCACTGTTTTTATGATTTAGAGAGCTGTACATGTTGTCACTTACTTCCCCTTACTGTATAGCCATCTAAACCATGAACTATGATGCTGGCATGTCTTCAGAATTAATGCTTGGGGTTGGAATATGGTCCCAACAATGACTAAATTATTCCCTTAGACTAAGATTATGTACATAGCCCTACGGATGTTAGAATCATGTTGACAACATTTTTTTAAGCCTCACTAATGCTCTCTAAAATCATGTAGGGTATAACACCTCGAATATTTAAATATGAATTTTTATATTGTATTGTGAAATGAAAGTTGGTGGATTAGTGAAAATCCATGAATTATGGCCAAAATGGGCAAAAAGGGCAAAATGGTAATTTGCCAACCGTGTGTTCTGAGGCTAAAATACTGAGTTAGAGATTTCATATGACGAAAGTAATACTGGAAATGGAATCAGGGCGGAAAATTGAGTGAATAGGCAAATTTGGGAAAAATTGATGAATAGTGATTTTTAGTGTTAAAATACTGAGGTGTGAGTGTACCAATAGGTGTGAAATTTTTATCAAGATTTTGGAGAAGTAAAAATATGTCGTGGACTGGAAAAATATTTAGATTAAGGATTTATGATCGGAAATTTTATCGGAGTAAAAGTTAGATCGCGTGTGGGACCCGTGTGACCGAAGTCACTTGGCCCCCACCTCCTTTTCTTCCTTCTTTCCCTCTTTTCTCCTCCTTCATCCGTGTGCCCTCTGTGAACAAAAGAAGCCAAAGTCACCATTTCTCTCCATTCTTCCCATTTCATCATTTCTCCACCGAATCGCGTGATTTTGGTGTTGAAATCTATCGTAAACAACCTTCCAAAGCCATTGGTAACACTTAGAAGCCTTGAATCCATCTCTTTGGCCGCGTTTTTGGCAAACTCAGATTCGACCCACTTGAGTTTTTGGAGTTTTCTTGGAGTTTTGATCTTCTAATGGTTTAGTGGAGCCTTGGTGGTGATCATACAACACATTGTGAGTATATTTGTGGTATGTTTGTGTTTGATTTCATAGATCTAGGAATTTATGTTCTAAGCTTTGATTTTAGATGTGTGATGATAGAGAGCTCAAATGGAAAAATGCTATTAGATGAAAAGGCCTTAGAATCATGTTTGTAAGCTAGAAATGCTATGTTAATTTTTGGTGAAAAATATAGGTTTTTAACTTAGGCGAATTTGAGGAAATTTCATGAAAAATGAGTTTTGGTGTAATTTGGATTTGATGATTGTTGTAGGGTGCCTCACACGGACGGAATTGTGAAAAGTTAAATTGGAGCATACGTTTGGAACGGATTGCTAAGTATTGAGGTAAACTCTTGGAACTTGGGTTTAATCCCTAGTGTGCTCCACCACACCTAGAGGAAGGTTGTGGTTGGATTATGTGGTTATGACATGATGTGATTGAGTGCTTGTATGCATATTGCTTGTATTGTGTGAAAATTGTTTGGTCACTGGCCAGTTGACGAGTGGAGTTTGGACATCCGCTGGGTTCATCCTTGTGAGAATGCCAGTCGGGTTTTGCCGTGGAGTCGACTCTGGGAGCGGCGCCAGGATGATCCAAACGTGGGACGTCCGCCGGATAGGGCTCATGAGGAGTTCCGGTTGGGTATTGCCATGGAGTCTTCTCAACCATGGGAGAGGCGCCAGGACTGTCTCGGGAGTTATATGATGGAGTCCTTGAACATGAATCCATGAGTGGATGTTCTTGGGTGTCTCCAGTTGGATGGTGATATTGTTTTACTTGCATATTATATTATGTCATATTTGTACATTTTAGTGAGCCATGGAGTGGAGAGAGCCTCTAGCTCCATTGGTTTACTGAGATATATCCGTATATCTCACCCCGTGTTTGGGGGACCACATTTCAGGTCACTATGAGCCGGGAGGAGCTTCGGGCAAGAAGCCCGCTTAGTGGACTATGGATTGCTTATGATGCATGGAGCTTGCATGACATTTTGGAGGAGTTTATGGAGTGCACATAGCATACCATTAGTACTTCGAGACTTAGGTTATGAACATATTGCATGATGCTATTTCCATGCTTTTGTTAGTGTTCATGAGTATATGCTAAGTCTTGTTTATGTTTCATTATTCATGGCATGGATAACTGTATATTTTGAGTGAGCATGGGACTTGTCCATTGTCACATTCATAGCCTTGAAGTCTTGTTGAGTAATGTTGTAAAAATGGTCCATATTTGCATGTAAATGGCCATTACTTTGTGGACTTGTAAATGATGCTTAATCTAAGGAAAATGCATAATGGAAGGGCCTAGAGCCTACATTAGGACATGATTATGTGTTATGTGGAGTACCAAGGGGTTAGGGATGGATTACACACCCCTTTTGGGGCTTAAAATGCTGTAATCTGTCATTTTGCTGCATAGTAATCGATTACCCAAGGCATGGTAATCGATTACCATGCAACAGGGGACGAAAATTGGCTACTGTCTGCACTGGTAATCGATTACTGGCCTTTGGTAATCGATTACCATGTGAGGTAATCGATTACCCGAAGATGGTAATCGATTACCAGAACAGAGGATCAAGAAAATTGGCTACTGCCTCATTTTTGACAGGTGGTAATCGATTACCACCCACTGGTAATCGATTACCACAGTGTAATTTTCGAAAATTCAGGTTTTTCTAGACTAAAAGAAAGGGGCTTAACTTGATGGGTAGAACTCCAAATGATACGTGGTTTGAAACCACACGTAGATAACGTAAAGGACTATAACTTGGTAAAAGGAGAGAGTAAGATGGTGAGTTTAAATGAATTGAATAAAAAGAAAGATTTATGATGTTAGAAAGTGTATGATTCCGCAAATGGCATTTACAATTATAGTGTGGTTTTAATTGATTACGGAAAATGTATTGATGTAAGAAAAGGAATATGTTAAAAGAAAAATTTGCCCGTAATTTAATTAACCTAATCACTGTGATTGTAACTGCGCTTAATATCATAATCAATGTTAACAATACCGGTGTACAACGGGCTGTTACATTTTATGGTATCAGAGCAGTTTTGTTTAGGGAACTCTGATTGTTTGTGTATGTTGTATCTTGTGTGCCATAGCTATCTGTGAACTATTTATGATTAATGTATATGTGATTCCACAGTGTGAGTCTGATCAGCTCATTCCTTTGTGTTACATGTACAGATATCATGAGTAGGGCACGAGGTCGCCGTGGGGCACGTGGTGCAGGTCCTTTGCCACCGGATCCGGTCACTGCAGTCCTGAATGCTCTGCAGGCGGAGACGGCTGCAAATAGAAATATGACTGAGAACCTGATGAAAACTAATCAGGATATGATGCAGGCCTTTATGGCTGAGATGAGGGCGGATAGAGGTCGTCCTAGGAGGGATAATTCACCTCCACATACGGCTACGGTGACTCCTACACCAACGCCATCTGTCACTCCTCAACAGGGGGAGAGTGGGGCTAGTCACCACACTGGTGAGGCTAGTCATCATACTACTACTGAACCTAGATATGTTCCTGATCCATCATCTGTTGCCCAATCCACTGGGGCTGAGGGGCAGGTTGTTGATAATGCTGATGATGAGCGTAGGCTCATATCCTTTAGGAAACATAAGCCACCTGCATTTCTGGGGTCAAGGGACCCAAAGGAGGTTACTGCTTGGTTGAGGGGTATGGATAAGATATTCCAGGTGATGAGATGCCAAGATCCGCAAAAGTTATTGTATTCTGTTTATATGCTGGAGGGCGATGCCCAAGAGTGGTGGGACAATGTGTCTCGCCCATTTGTTATTCAGGGTGAGGTTCTTACTTGGACTATGTTCGAAGGTCTGTTTCATGAAGAATATTTTCCCCGTGATGTTTGGGAGGCAAAGCAAGGTGAATTTGATAATTTGGTACAGGGAGTCATGACTGTGGATGCCTATGTGGCAAAATTTAATGAACTTGTCAAGTTTGCAAACTATGGAGGTACACTACCTACTCCGGAATTCTTGTCAGCTAAATTTCAAAGAGGGCTGAGTGAGAAGATTGCTAAGAGGATGTCAAATACTACGGTGAGAAACTTTGCTGACTTGGTGACCCAATGCAAGAGGGTCGAGACTGTTTATGGAAGGTATCCGAAATCCGATTCGGCAAAAGAGCAAGATGTTAAGAGGACACCTGGTCTTTCTGGTAATACTAATAGAGGAGGTTTCAATAATAATAATAGAGGTAGGGGGTTGCATGTGAGGCAGCCTCCTGGTCAGTTCAAGAGGGGTGGAAATACTGGTGGTGGTGGTGCTTCGAACAGATATTTTACCCCACAATGTGGGAAGTGTGGGAAATACCACAGAGGTGTATGTGGTGCTGGTACGTCGAACTGTTTTAGATGTGGTCAGAGTGGCCACTTTGCTAGGAATTGTCCATCTTCTTCGGGGCAGGCTGCGAATCTGCAGGCCTTGCCGCCAGCTACTACTACTGCTGCTCCTATTGCTGTTGTTCCTACTGTGGGACGAGTTTATACTACTAATGCGCAACGTACTGAAAAGGCTCCGAATTTGGTTAAAGGTATAATTTTTCTATCTAATGTTGATTTATCTGTGTTGTTTGATTCGGGAGCAACACATTCATTTGTGGCGGACTATGTGGCTAAGGCGTTGGACTTAAAGGTAACACGGATGGTTCCTCCGATGCGTATTACTACCGCTACAGGAGAGGTTAGTGAATCGTCTTGGATTTGTGAAGATGTGAAGTTCACTTATTTAGGTAGGGGTTACACCATTGATTTAATTATCTTACCCCTGGCCTCTGTCAATTTAATTTTGGGGATGGATTGGTTGTCTCGGAACTGCGCAATGATTGATTGCTGCGGGAAGAGGTTGTTGCTATCTCACGAGAGGCCGTCTGTTTGTCCGTCTCTGTATTTGTCTGTAAGTCAAACTGTGAAAGCCTTGAAGGCTGGAGATTTGGGTTATGTCTTATTGGGCGGATTGGTAGGTGACAAAAAGGAGGAGATTTCTTCGATTCCGGTTGTAAATGAGTTTGAGGATGTATTTCCGGATGAGATACCGGAATTCCCGCCTGAGAGAGAGATTGAATTCTCGATTGACCTACTGCCTGGTGTGGGGCCGATCTCCTTGGCTCCATACCGGATGTCGCCACTTGAGTTGGTCGAGTTGAAGAAACACATTGAAGAATTATCTGCGAAGAATTTTATTAGGCCGAGTGTGTCTCCGTGGGGAGCACCGGTGATATTTGTAAAGAAAAAGGATGGTAGCATGAGATTGTGCACTGACTACCGACAGTTGAATAAAGTGACTATTAAGAACCGGTACCCATTACCGCGTATTGATGATTTATTAGATCAGTTGAGGGGTGCCTGTGTATTTTCGAAGATTGATCTCCGGTCCGGATATCACCAGATTCGGATTAAACCGGAGGATGTACCTAAAACAGCTTTCCGGTCCAGATATGGACATTTTGAATATCAAGTGATTCCCTTTGGGCTTACTAATGCCCCGGCGGTGTTCATGGATTATATGAACCGCATTTTTAAACCGTATTTGGACCAGTTCGTGATTGTATTCATTGATGACATTTTGATCTACTCTAAGAGTAAGGAGGAGCACGTCGACCATTTGAGGACTGTGTTGCAGGTGTTGAAAGATAAGAAGCTATATGCTAAACCGTCTAAGTGCGAATTCTGGTTGTCTGAGGTGCAATTTTTGGGCCACATTATTTCTGCAAGTGGTGTTGCAGTGGACCCAAGCAAGATTGAAGCGGTGAGTGACTGGGAACGACCTAAGACTGTGACTGAAATTAGAAGTTTCTGAGGCTTGCTGGCTATTATCGCCGATTTATACAGGGATTTTCTGCAATGGTGCTACCGTTGACTCGATTGACACGAAAGGATACTCCTTTTGTGTGGACCCAGGAATGTGAGGACTGTTTTCTGCTACTTAAAGAGAAATTGACCACTGCTCCGGTGTTGACTCTACCTGATCCGGAGGGTGAGTTTGTGTTATATTGTGATGCTTCTAAGAAAGGTTTAGGGAGCGTGCTGATGCAGGAAGGAAAAGTGATTGCGTATGCGTCTAGGCAGTTAAGGCCACATGAAGAAAATTATCCGACGCACGACTTGGAATTGGCTGCTATTGTGTTTGCCCTGAAAATCTGGAGGCACTTTCTATATGGGATGAAATTTGCTGTGTTCAGCGACCATAAAAGCTTGAAATATTTATTTGATCAAAAGGAGCTGAATATGAGGCAGCGTAGATGGGTTGAATTCTTGAAAGATTATGACTTTGAGCTGAAATACCACCCGGGAAAAGCTAATGTTGTGGCAGATGCATTGAGTAGGAAGTCTGTTAACTTATCTCATATGATGATGTGGGACAATGAAGTGATTGAGCAATTCCGTGATATGAAAATAACGGATTTCTTTGTAGGAAGAATGTGTGATATGGAGTTGACTCGGATTGAGAACGAGCTGCACGAGAAGATTAAAGAGACTCAGATTCGAAATGAAAGTATAAAGTATTTGAAAGGCCAGAGTGGCATATCTGTTAATGAACAGGGATTATTATTATATCAGGGCAGGATTGTTGTGCCCTAGGAACTTGCAGAGGAAGTTATGACTGAGGCCCATAAGGGTCAATATGCTATCCACCCAGGTGCCACAAAAATGTACCAAGATTTGAAAGTTAAGTTCTGGTGGCCTGGGATGAAAAGGGATGTTGCCGAGTACGTGTCTAAGTGCTTGGTGTGTCAGAAAGTGAAAATAGAGCATCAGAAACCTGCTGGACTACTTCAGCCGCTGGATATACCTGAATGGAAATGGGAGAGTATTTCAATGGACTTTGTGGTGGGATTGCCGCGAACTCAAGCTGGTTATGATTCGATTTGGGTTATTGTGGACCGACTCACGAAGTCTGCACATTTTCTACCAATACGAGTGGATTACACCACAGAGAAGTTGGCTACACTGTATGTAAAGGAGATTGTTAGACTCCATGGGATACCGATTAGCATTGTTAGCGATCGGGACCCGAAGTTTACTTCGCGATTTTGGGGAGCTTTGCAGCAGGCTTTTGGCACTCAGCTTCGACTGAGCACTGCTTATCACCCGCAGACTGATGGTTAGACTGAGAGGACCATACAGACACTTGAGGATATGCTGAGAGCTTGCACACTGGAACAGGGTAATGCTTGGGATAAGTACTTACCATTGGTGGAATTTTCTTATAACAACAGTTTTCATTCCAGTCTGGGTATGGCACCATATGAGGTTTTGTATGGCAGGAGGTGTCGTACGCCCACTTGTTGGACTGAGGTAGGCGATAAAGAAAGATTTGGTCCGGATTTTGTGCAGGAAACAACAGTGCAAATTGAAATGATCAGAGAAAAGTTGAAACAGGCACAGAATCGGCAGAAAAGTTACTATGACAATAAGCATAGACCGCTGGAATTTGAAGAAGGTGACCATGTTTTTGTAAGGTTATCTCCGGTCACAGGTGTTGGCCGTGCGTTGGGTGTGAGGAAGCTGAGTCCACGGTTTATTGGGCCGTATCAAATTATGAAAAGAGTAGGATTGGTGGCCTATCAGCTTGCCTTACCCCCGCAATTATCTAATTTACATGATGTTTTCCATGTGTCGTAGTTGCGACGTTATGTTCCGGATGAATCACATGTTGTGATGCCGGATAATATTGAAATCAGGGAGAACTTGAAGACTCCCATTGGTCCTATTGCAGTTTTGGATCGCAGTGAAAAGTGATTGAGAAGTAAAGTGATTCCCATGCTGAAGATTCAGTGGGAAGGCCGCACACCTGAGGAGGCTACTTGGGAGCGGGAGGACGAGATTCTCCGGCTGTATCCTGAGTTAGCGAGCAGGTATGATTTAATTTTGCGGACAAAATTTCAAAAAGGTGGGGTGAATATAACACCTCGAATATTTAAATATGAATTTTTATATTGTATTGTGAAATGAAAGTTGGTGGATTAGTGAAAATCCATGAATTATGGCCAAAATGGGCAAAAAGGGCAAAATGGTAATTTGCCAACCGTGTGTTCTGAGGCTAAAATACTGAGTTAGAGATTTCATATGACGAAAGTAATACTGGAAATGGAATCAGGGCGGAAAATTGAGTGAATAGGCAAATTTGGGAAAAATTGATGAATAGTGATTTTTAGTGTTAAAATACTGAGGTGTGAGTGTACCAATAGGTGTGAAATTTTTATCAAGATTTTGGAGAAGTAAAAATATGTCGTGGACTGGAAAAATATTTAGATTAAGGATTTATGATCGGAAATTTTATCGGAGTAAAAGTTAGATCGCGTGTGGGACCCGTGTGACCGAAGTCACTTGGCCCCCACCTCCTTTTCTTCCTTCTTTCCCCTCTTTTCTCCTCCTTCATCCGTGTGCCCTCTGTGAACAAAAGAAGCCAAAGTCACCATTTCTCTCCATTCTTCCCATTTCATCATTTCTCCACCGAATCGCGTGATTTTGGTGTTGAAATCTATCGTAAACAACCTTCCAAAGCCATTGGTAACACTTAGAAGCCTTGAATCCATCTCTTTGGCCGCGTTTTTGGCAAACTCAGATTCGACCCACTTGAGTTTTTGGAGTTTTCTTGGAGTTTTGATCTTCTAATGGTTTAGTGGAGCCTTGGTGGTGATCATACAACACATTGTGAGTATATTTGTGGTATGTTTGTGTTTGATTTCATAGATCTAGGAATTTATGTTCTAAGCTTTGATTTTAGATGTGTGATGATAGAGAGCTCAAATGGAAAAATGCTATTAGATGAAAAGGCCTTAGAATCATGTTTGTAAGCTAGAAATGCTATGTTAATTTTTGGTGAAAAATATAGGTTTTTAACTTAGGCGAATTTGAGGAAATTTCATGAAAAATGAGTTTTGGTGTAATTTGGATTTGATGATTGTTGTAGGGTGCCTCACACGGACGGAATTGTGAAAAGTTAAATTGGAGCATACGTTTGGAACGGATTGCTAAGTATTGAGGTAAACTCTTGGAACTTGGGTTTAATCCCTAGTGTGCTCCACCACACCTAGAGGAAGGTTGTGGTTGGATTATGTGGTTATGACATGATGTGATTGAGTGCTTGTATGCATATTGCTTGTATTGTGTGAAAATTGTTTGGTCACTGGCCAGTTGACGAGTGGAGTTTGGACATCCGCTGGGTTCATCCTTGTGAAAATGCCAGTCGGGTTTTGCCGTGGAGTCGACTCTGGGAGCGGCGCCAGGATGATCCAAACGTGGGACGTCCGCCGGATAGGGCTCATGAGGAGTTCCGGTTGGGTATTGCCATGGAGTCTTCTCAACCATGGGAGAGGCGCCAGGACTGTCTCGGGAGTTATATGATGGAGTCCTTGAACATGAATCCATGAGTGGATGTTCTTGGGTGTCTCCAGTTGGATGGTGATATTGTTTTACTTGCATATTATATTATGTCATATTTGTACATTTTAGTGAGCCATGGAGTGGAGAGAGCCTCTAGCTCCATTGGTTTACTGAGATATATCCGTATATCTCACCCCGTGTTTGGGGGACCACATTTCAGGTCACTATGAGCCGGGAGGAGCTTCGGGCAAGAAGCCCGCTTAGTGGACTATGGATTGCTTATGATGCATGGAGCTTGCATGACATTTTGGAGGAGTTTATGGAGTGCACATAGCATACCATTAGTACTTGGAGACTTAGGTCATTAACATATTGCATGATGCTATTTCCATGCTTTTGTTAGTGTTCATGAGTATATGCTAAGTCTTGTTTATGTTTCATTATTCATGGCATGGATAACTGTATATTTTGAGTGAGCATGGGACTTGTCCATTGCCACATTCATAGCCTTGAAGTCTTGTTGAGTAATGTTGTAAAAATGGTCCATATTTGCATGTAAATGGCCATTACTTTGTGGACTTGTAAATGATGCTTAATCTAAGGAAAATGCATAATGGAAGGGCCTAGAGCCTACATTAGGACATGATTATGTGTTATGTGGAGTACCAAGGGGTTAGGGATGGATTACACACCCCTTTTGGGGCTTAAAATGCTGTAATCTGTCATTTTGCTGCATAGTAATCGATTACCCAAGGCATGGTAATCGATTACCATGCAACAGGGGACGAAAATTGGCTACTGTCTGCACTGGTAATCGATTACTGGCCTTTGGTAATCGATTACCATGTGAGGTAATCGATTACCCGAAGATGGTAATCGATTACCAGAACAGAGGATCAAGAAAATTGGCTACTGCCTCATTTTTGACAGGTGGTAATCGATTACCACCCACTGCTAATCGATTACCACAGTGTAATTTTCGAAAATTCAGGTTTTTCTAGACTAAAAGAAAGGGGCTTAACTTGATGGGTAGAACTCCAAATGATACGTGGTTTGAAACCACACGTAGATAACATAAAGGACTATAACTTGGTAAAAGGAGAGAGTAAGATGGTGAGTTTAAATGAATTGAATAAAAAGAAAGATTTATGATGTTAGAAAGTGTATGATTCCGCAAATGGCATTTACAATTATAGTGTTGTTTTAATTGATTACGGAAAAAGTGTTGATGTAAGAAAAGGAATATGTTAAAAGAAAAATTTGCCCGTAATTTAATTAATCTAATCACTGTGATTGTAACTGCGCTTAATATCATAATCAATGTTAACAATACCGGTGTACAACGGGCTGTTACATAGGGCATGTTATGTAAAATGATAAAATTAGAAGCACATCTTGATAATGAAGAACCGAACCTTTTTGCATTGAAGAGTATGATTATATCACTTACTATCTATTGATGAAACAAACTCTAAGCCAAATAATTGAATTAGTGCAAGTACCTCGAAACCAGATTTGATTCAAGCCTTGTAGGTGTTAGAACTCTTTAAGACAGCATGTTAGATAAGTTACTAGCTTATGTATTAGTGATGAAGTTAATGCTTTGCTAAAGAGAAATCATGAGTACCTTATGTGGATGGAAAACCGAGCATGCATATGTGGAATATGGTGGAATTTGCCAACTAAGAACAATTGGTCAATTAATATGATGGTAGAAAATCCGCTTAGTATATGTACAAGGAAACCAATTATAAACCAAGAATCTAGGGGAGGGGAAAAGCTACGTAAGGCATAGGAAATATATGTAATAATTTCTGATTTGATGCATATGTTTGTTTAGGTACGCAAGGTCCTATATAAACGGATTGTTTGATGATACTTGGAATGCTTGGTTATAAAGGTTAAAGACTCAAGGTAAGTGTTAGGCGATATTACCTAATGTGGCTATTGACTAGCGTATGAAGTTGTAACATGATGCTCCATACTCCATAAAATTATTATGTTCCTTATGATGTAAGTATTCTGCCATGAATATGCCTTGACGGCAATATGATTATGAGGTAAAGTTGTTATGTGGCAGCATAACGTATATGAAAAGTATATAAGCATGCATCTTACATCATACCGCATTTATTTTTACGTTTTGTGTGTGAAAGCATAGCATGGCATGCATGTACCAAAATCATATAGCCTTGCAATTTTAGAATAGTTATGTACAGGACCATGTGTTTGAGCATGCATCATATAGGCATCCCTCCGGTACCAGGGTATGGGACACTTGGCATCAGTCCGCATAGGCCACAGTTGGAATCCACCAAGAGGGTGCCAATTTATGGGATATCCACTGTGTATTGCGCGCACGACGGTGCTATGAGCGCAAAAGGAAGGCGTTATATACGCAATATGTATATGATGAAAAGGAAAAAGGAAAAGGAACAAGGATATGTTGAAGTGACTGTTTATGATTTTGTGCCTAGTTTAATACTGTTACGTTATTGGTTTTGTTGCCACACTACTGGGATTATTCTCACCCCTTTGGGGCTGCTATTTTCATAAAATGGCAGGAAAAAGGAAAGCACACTTGAAGACGTGAGTATATGGATGCCTGTTGTTGATTAATCCTGATTGGACTTTGGCTGTTGCTGTTTAATTGCTGGATGACTGTATATTCTTGTATATTTCAAGAACTTGGATGATTGTTGAAATTATTACTTGAATTATGTTAAGTCTTTTATGAACAGCGGCTGTTTTGGAAACGTTTTGCGAAAAGAATTTTGAACGTTTTATTAAGTGCTGAATTTTTACCAGTTTTACAGGCACTTTACGGGTCATGTTTCAAGGGGCAAACGAACTCCGATTTACTATTATTTTATATGCACACGAAGCCCTAGACGTGCCCTTTCTAATTCAAAAGGAATTTTTTTTTACCATCCTCCTAATTTTATACGAAATTATAAAGGCAGTACGGTTTTGCTTTTGAACCAAATTATTTCCAGCAACTTAAGAAATTTTTAAAACATACTCTGATTGCTTTCAACTATAAGTTTGATTTGACAAACTAAAAATGATTTTTCTGTTGTTAAAATGACGCCAAAAACTCTAATTCCGCTTAGCAAACGACTCTCTTGGATGCATACAAGGGAGGGCGTTACACTAATTGGTATCAGAGCAGTTTGGTTCAGGATGTCTGTTTTTGATTGATTTGTGTGCTGCTTGTTGAATGATTGTTGTTTGGTTATCCGGTTAATTGTATGTGTTCGTTGTATTTTGAGCTTAGTTGTGAATGAGTTACTGGTTAAGTTACCTTAGATTGGAGGTGTGATGATACTGGTAGTTCACTGTATTAAACATGACTGTGCCCATCCTCTTGCTAGGTGGTGAGCCTGATCAACTCACTATCGCGCAAATTGTGTGTGCATAATCATGGTTATCACAGGGTACACCTGTGTCTGAACACTAAGTGTGGAATAGTGGATTGTCACTTGAATTTCGGATGAATTACTAATTTTGTTCCGGTGAATTATAAGAGAAGTTTTATATACTTATATTTGATGTGAATGCTTTGTGATATCCTAAGCTGTTAATGATGATAAATTATCTCTGTTACTACATATCTATTCGGTGAATTATGACCTTTTGTATACTGTGACTGTAGTAGTAGAAACTGTTAATCTGTACTAATTATGTTATATTACTTACTTGCATAAGGGGTTAATCTGTTTGAGTAGCAAAACCTGACTATGAAATTCATGTAGGAATAGGCCACTCACCTAAGTAGATCCGAATGATGCCTTAGAATGTAGAGATAGAGCTAATTAAAGGTTTAGACACGAGGGTCTACTATCTTACAAATCTCATAGTGGTAAGTTGGCACTAGACATCATTTTTGAAAGAAGCTGTTAAACAAAGGGGTGACGTGTGAAAAGAGAGAACTTGACCCCTACGCCCTTGTCCTTCGTGCGAGTGATACTTGTAGTCTTAGCTCTTATGCATTGACTTGCTTTGTGTGATTTGGACTATTTGGACTTGCATATAGTGTATTGTCATTGATCATAATAATAGATTTTTTTTATGTGATGACTGTTAAACTTGCCAGTTTAGATTTTCACATTATAGTGTATGAAACTTTGTTGTTAAAAACGGGATTTCATTTTATGTTGTTATGTGTAACATCCCACAAAATTAGAAAATTACATAACTTGCAATTAAGGGGGTAGCATTTTGAAACTCAAATTGGATTTATGTGTAGAGTGGAATTAATTTAAGTAGGAAAATTATTTTGTTGTTATTATAAGTGAGTATATTTGTATATTATAAAAGATTTAAATCATTAGTTAAAAAGGGGGTGTTCTTACTTTTAATTACCATATAGGTAGGAACCTAAATTATTAAGTTGTGGGAACATAAAATAATAAGTATTGGGAAAAATATTTAAAGTGCAACATATAATGAAATTCTAGGTAATATTTGGTGAACTACATGAAACTACATGGCTTAGATGAATTTTAGGGTTCATTTCCCTTGGGTGCCTTGGCCCAAAGCCTTTAGTGGAGGGCTTGATCCAGCCCAAACATTTTTTTTTACCATGGATCATTAGTTATTTCACAAAAACAAATAAAATATAATAGAGATCTGCCTTCGTGGCCCACCATTGGGCTAGAATCAACTACCTGTCCATCTTTGCATTCCCTTTCATGCGCTAGGTAGAAGGAAAAAGAAAAGAAAGATAATAAGCACTTGTATTAGCACCCAAAGAAAGTAGTCTTGCCACCACATGCAGCGAATAAGAAGGAAGGGAATTCTTTGCTTGTTCCCTTAATGGTCAAGAGACAACCCTTATCCTATCTCTTCTTGAACGGAGGATAACAAGAGGAGCAACAACCTATTTTGTTGGCTACATGTTCAGACTGAAACCGGTTCCAATCCCTTGTTCCTTTCCATTCCAAGCAGTAACAGAGAGAAGAGACATCAATACAAGAAAACGAAAACCCTCCTCCCATCTACAATCACAAAACCGTAAACACATAGGGAGAAAACACAACACCTAAACACATTTTCCTTCCAATTTCTTGGCTCGGCAGTGTAGGATTGAGCAAGAGGTGCAGGACTCTTCCTAATTCCATGTCCCTCCTCCATTCCTCTGATTTGATAAGGACTTCCATTAAATGCAACTTGTGGAATTCTGTTCTGGTCCAGTGCTATCATCCTTTGCGTATAGATTGTGTTCTATGCTCAACCATTATGCTTCATTCCTCTTATACGAACAGCCATCATCATGTGGGAGAAGAAAACAAATCATTCCCATCTTCTACTTCCCTTAGTCGCTAGTCCAAAGAGGAGGGCCTCAACATGCAAGTTGCGTTTTCTTTTTCTTTTTTTTCCATTACTTGGCCGAACCTCAAGCAATCAAGGAGAGTGAAGCCTAACCATGTTTCTGTTCCCTTCTTGTTCAGCCGTGGACCAACTTCATGGACACAAGTATAAATCTTTCCCCTTCTATTTCTTTATTCGGCTGTATACATCCTTCAAGGAGGTGAGATGCTTCTCTCATTGTCTTCTTATCTCCTTTTTGCTTGGGTCGGTTTTGGGTGCATGTTTTTATTGCTTACACTTTGATCCAGCCTTGAACGAACTTCTTCCTCACCTGCATATAGATGGAACCAATCTTGCAGAGCAAAAGAAAAGGGTAGGACTGCTCTTTTGCTGATTGAGGTCTTTGTGCGCTAGTGAACTAGTAGCTGAGTTGTTCAGTTTTTCTCCTTCCTCCCTTTTCTTCCCTAGCCGTGGGTTCTTTGAGAGAATGTACAAAATGCCCAAGCATTTTTTCTTTTCTTTCACTGATTCGGGAAAGGGTTCCTAAGCACGAGGTATTGCCTTTAATTTACTCCCTTGTTCCTTCGTATTATCCTCACTTTGATGGAGGGCCACTGCATGCAGGCTGAAGTTTATACTCCCACTGCCTCCTGTTCTTGTGCGCACAACTTGCACAAGAGGGAATAACTGAACTCTGTTTCTTGGAGCATAGGGAGGAGGAAAGGTTGATCATTGACTTATTGTGGTCGTTCATGTATTTGCAAGTAGAAGTAAGTATAATATGAAACCTTTCCTTGTTCTTGTATTGTTCGGTCCTCTTGTGTGATAAGAGAATAAATTATTGTGGCCATCTCCATTCCTTTAACCCTATAATTATGTACAGCACTAGGATTGGATGCATGTGAACCTTAACCGGAAACTTATGAATTTGGAAATAGCCTCACTTTAATGGCATCTGAGATGTAAATCCATCTCAAATCTTCCCTTCACCGTCCCTGTTTCTGCATGCATGGGTATTTTAGAAATAAATTCTTTTGTTA
>JAVKPL010001308.1:0-16420 GCA_032173675.1 Gastrolobium villosum | reverse complement strand
TCACAATAAAATACAATCCTCTTTGGGATTTGCAATTGTATATCAGGAAACTGCCCCGGGGTTCTGTCAGCTAATTGTTTGGACAGCTGTCCTATTTAAGTCTCCAGATTCCGAATGGAAACATCTTCATTTTTGTGATAAGCCCTGGTTTCTTTCATGAAAGCACTTGTACTTTCCATGTGATCATTTGTAGTCTTAGAAAGCTGTAGCATGGCTTTCTCTAAATCAGATGGCTCTTTTTGCGGGAGAGGAGGAGGTTGTAGAAAGTTATTGGATTTATAATCCAATCCTACCCCTTGATTTCTTCTTTGAAAATTGTTTCCTTGACCACTGTTCTGATTCCTTTGATATCCTTGATTGTTTTGTGGTGGCCTTGGATCATACCATACTCCATTAACCTGGAATGCATCAGCTCCCATAAGTGTGGGACACTCATTGGATTCATGGTCCTCCGTACAATACTCACAAGTAATTGAGTTGACTTGACTTGTGGATAATCGCATTTTGTCCAACTTAGCATTCATGTTTGCTAATTGTTGTGAAATCATCTTCTGTTCAGCTAAAGAAGCATCTTGATTTCCAAGTTGTAGAATTCCCCTTTTTACTTGAGCTGGTTGAGTGGACTGGACTTCTGTTGAGGCATTTTCATTTCGTGCCAGGTGGTCAATCAACTCTAAAGTTTCTGCTGCAGTCTTTCTTCCTATGGTTCCTCCAGCTGCACCATTGACAATCATTCTTGTGTCTGGTGTCATTCCATTGTAGAAAACCCTAACCTTCTTCTCACTTGGAAAGTCATATTGAGGGCATTTTCTGATCAATTCTTGGAATCTTGTCCATGCTGCACAAAGGGTCTCTCCCGGTTGTTGAATAAAATTGGTGATCTCATTCACCAACTTGTTGTATTTTTCCCGAGAGAAATGTTCAGCAAAGAACTTGGCTGCCAACTCATCCCATGTTCTTATGCTATTAGGGGGTTGTCGGTCCAACCACCTAAGACTCTTCCCTATTAATGCAAAAGGAAACAATCGGAGTCGGATTGCATCATCAGATACCCCATTATGTTTAGTGGTGTCACAGATTCTTAAAAATCTGTCCATGAAGTCATGAGGATCTTCATAATCTTCACCACCAAAAGGAGTCTTTTCCACCAGGTTGATAAGAGAAGGGTTGATATCAAAATTGTTGGCTTGAATATGAGGCCGGACAACACTAGAATTCGGCCTTGTAAACATAGGAGCCAAAATTGATTCCATCAACTCTGGTGCAGGAGGCTGATTGTTGGGACCTCCTCCATCATTATTATGGTTTGCCATATCTTTTGTGGATTGATCAGGTTCACTTATCGGGTCTTCCCAAATTATCTGCTTGGCAACTTTTCGTAATTTCCTTTCAGCTCTTGTGATTTCTGGATCAAACACAAGTTCTTCCGGAGCAAGTCTACCTCGCATAAACTTAAAGAAGATGATCAGTAATACCTGTACAAATGCAGGTTAAGATAGAACAAACCCTAAAATGACAATTAAATAAATAAAAACAATATTCAAGCTCAAAGATCAACGGTTATTTATAATATTGGAATATACAATCCCCGGCAACGGCGCCAAAAACTTGTTGCGAACTCGGCAAGTATACCGATCGTTCCAAGTAATAAAAGTGATGAAGTAGAGTATCGTCTCCACAGGGATTGTAGACCAAGTACTATATTAACCAGTCCCCTTAAGTTGAATAGAAAAGAGGGTAGCAATAATTGTTGGTTCAAAAACAAAAAGTAAATTAAAAAGTAAATTGCGTATTTTTTTAGGGTTTTCTTGAGAAAGAAATGAAGAGAGATTGAATTATAAGAGATTGTGAAAAACAATTGTGAGAAGATTGCAGTAAGAGTACGAACACCTGCCTGATCCCCACCTTGTAATCTGAATATAACTTTACAAATGAATTACTCTTTTGATCAAACGATTCACCATCTTTTATTTAATTGGTTAAGCCCTAATCCCTTAGTGATCTTAACCTTATTAACCCTATTAGAACCCTAATCCCTTAGTGATTCCTTTTCAGGTTAATCATGCAATTCGGTGAATCTTTCGCGTTTGCAGTTCATGTAGCCTATCCCTAGTGCGTTGATAACTCATATTTTATTACACTTATTTGTTACTCTTGGTTGGTAATTTTAGGTTTTATTTGAATTAAATAAAGGTATTTTGGGTTAAATTAGGATTCTAGTTTTTAATTGGGTTTAATTGATTTTCGTCATAATTTTCCAGATTTACACTACTTTCGTATTTTGACCATATCTCACTCTACAGATGTCCGATTGACTCCGTTCTTGTTGCGTTTTGCAGCTAACAGGAAGGGCTATAATTGCTATTTCAGCTACTGAAGCCCAATTCGGACGGGAAGATGCTAACAGGAAGTGCTATAATTGCTATTTTAGCTACTGAAGCCCAATTCGGATGGGAAGATGGTCTAAACCTGAGCTCAAGATGACGTGTTTTTTGCTGGAATATTATTTTATTATTGGACTTGTAATTTAAATTAAAGCCCAATTATTTAAGTGGCCCAAAGCCAAATTAGTTTTATTTTATTATTTTATATTGCATTTTAGACGAATGGGCCGGGCCGATCTGAATTAAGCCCAGCCCAAATTGGTTTTTGAATCCTAGGGGCATATGTAGGAAAGGAGGGGAAACATTTTGGATGATATAATTTTCGATTTGGAGGATCAAGACACTTTTCTCTGAAGCGTTCTTCGCGTTCTTCATCTTCATCTTCTTCTTCTTTTTTCTTTTATGCAATTTAATTTGTAATCATGTTTATCCTAGCCATGCTAGGCTAAACCCCCTTTTTAATCAACCTAAGGGGAAGGGATTCCATGGATCTGTTTAGAGGATCTGCGATCAATCTCTAACCAGATTTATTTCTTTACCCTAACTCAGATCAATATCGTGCGATTGTGGATATTCGATCTGAGGTTCGCGATTGCGATTATGGGTGAAGAATGATCATCAGATTTGATGATCCGATTAACCTCAATTGGAAATAAGGATTCTGATTCAATTGGGATTAATCGTGAATTTGGTAATTTTTCTAATTCTTTAACCAGATTTGTTTCTTTTCCTAACTCAGATCGATATCGTGCGATTGTGGATATTCGATCTGAGGTTCGCGATTGTGATCATGGAAAAGGGATAATCATCAGATTTGATGATCCGATTGTTCTCAATTGAAAATAAGGATTCTGATTCAATTAAGATCAACCGTGAATTTGGTAATTTTTATCCAATGAAGGACGTCCATGGAACCCTAACCTTAGGTTGGTTAATTTTGAATTACGAATTTTAATCCCAATTTTATATTCTGTCTTTTAAATTATTCAAACTGAAATCAAAACCCCCCTTTTATTTTCTATTTTCAGCAACGATTTTCACCCAAACAATTTCCTTGAGAGACGACTTAGGGTTTCCACTTTACTGCAAATTTTCTGAACCCTAAATAAAAATAATTTTTAATTTGCACGAGTTCGACAGCTCGTGTCATGCGTACATGAACAGCTATTTTCCTCCTGTTCGGGTATTAGGATCCCAATATCCCTATTGTGAATCCTAACCCTGGTGATCTGTTAGAATGATCAGATCTAAAAGATCAATGAGATGAAGAGCGAAGGGAAATAGATGCAAAAGGATAAACATATATAAATCAGATCCAAACTACAAGGGGTTCACATTCAGGGTTGTGACCCTTACCACAATACTAAGATCTAGCCAACCATATTCATGGCTGATCTCAAATAAAATTCAACCAGAAAGTAAATTACAAGAATCAATGAAGAACGAACGACGAACAGCCTCCTCTCTCTCCAATGACGGTCTCTTCTAGGTTTTGAATTCAGTGTCCTTTTTCAGATTCTGCAACTCCTTATTTATAAGACCCACATCTCATCTTTTATTCCACTTTTGCCCTTTGATAGTTCAGCTGTAGCTTTTAAACCCACGCTTACAACGTCAATCTCACGCTGTGAGCGTGGACGCCTCTGTAATCCCACGCTTGCAGCGTCAATCTCACGCTGTGAGCGTGGATGCCTCTGTAATCCCACGCTTGCAGCGTCAATCTCACGCTGTGAGCGTGGATCTTACTCTTTGCCAATCCTCATTTTCCTTCAGATTTGTTTGTTTTACCTGAAATTTGAGCATAAAATCAGTTAAACACTTTTGAAAGTAGAATTTAAGGATTATAACAAGATCCATTGCATTTTAGCTGAGGAATAGTTCATTATTCTTCTCTTTTTGGCTTGAATTTACTTATGTGCTGACGGCACATCAGCCGTGTTGCCCATGAAAAACACATAACCAGCCGTGCTCTTTCGATCATCTACGTCTCCACACCAATCACTCAGAATTCTCTTTACCGCCTTCCAATGTGTGTATCTCGGCTCCTCCATGAACCGACTTACTATGCCGACACTTAACGAGATATCCGGCCTCGTGCATGTGAGATAACGTAGGTGTAACAGCCCGTGTTAACCCGGATTGTTAACATACTATCGTATTAAGTCACGCTTAATTAAAATGCGGAATAACTTTTTCTTTAATTCAATTATGACGTCATTAACCTTAGCCAACTTGATTACTTAATCAATTTCATAAAATACTGCCTGTATGTAAATTGCAAGACAACTAACTGGAATACCTCATATATAAATAATACGTGAGTATCTAAAGCCACAGGACTACAACACATAGCCTGGGTCAAAATCCTGATACTTTAATTACAACATCAAATTAAAGACAATAACACAACCATGTGGCATGGACAAACCCCATGCTCACCCAGCAGGACAGCTGATACAGTAGTAGATAGACAAGTTAGGATGAGGGGTGGGCCAACTTGGGTTAAGGACTATGTCTTGTAAAGTCTAGGTGAAGTCTGTTAGTTTGTTGATTGTTGTTAGTAACAGAAAGGAGAAGTTAGTTAGAATAACAGTTGTCTGTTAGTGTTGGTTGCTGTTAGTAACTGATAGGGGAAGTTAGTTAGAAAACAGTTATGCCTATGTGGCAGTGTAAGGAGGCTATAAAAGGGTCATCCATTGTATGGTCCTTGGCATTGAAAATAATAAAGTGGTTGCTATTCAGAATATACACCATCGTTTGTATCATTGGTGCTTTCATATTGTGGACTCTTTTCATCTTCCCGAAATGAAGATGCAGGAGCTAGCAGAGGAATTTTTGCAGTATCGTGAGCAGAACAATCAACGTTTCGAGCAGTTGTTGATCACCATGGAGGCTAGATTTCAAGAAGTGCAATCAACTTTTCGTGAGTTTGTGCATGGGTCGAAATCGTTTGAACAGCAATCGGGGCATAGTGCTCATCATTCTCATGCAGGTGAGAACTCGAGTGGGTATCATGATGATCCTCGAGCGGTTCTTAAGTTCGTGAAACCTGAGATACCGAAGTTCGATGGCAAGGAACCGAACACATGGATTTTCAAGACAGAATTGTTTTTCAAAATTCAACAGGTTCCTGAATCCTTCAAGGTGGATTTGGCTGGGTTGCGCATGGAAGGTATTGCTGCCGATTGGTTTCAATGGATGTCTACAAGTGGAACCATAACAACTTGGGTAACGTTGGTTCAGGCGATTAGGGAACGTTTTGGTCCCTCAACTTATAAAGACATTCGAGGAGTTTTGGCTAAATTGATGCAACAAGGTTCCTTATCGGATTATATGGCTGAGTTCCAACGGTTGATGAATCAGGTCCAAAATGTAAGTGATGATTTACTCATGACTTTCTTTATTGCGGGGTTGCAGCCAGATCTTCAAGGAGCTCTTCAGTTACGTAGGCCCAATACTTTGCATCAGGCAATGCAATTGGCTATAGCCTATGACAGCCACCATGGGGAGTTGCGATCGTCTCTCAACAGTTCGCAAAAGAGGTTCTTTCCAAAGCCTAATCTTTCTGATAAGGCAGGTACTTCAACAACACCGTTAGTGTCCAATTCTACTGTCAATTCTGCATCTGGTATTGAATCATTACCAGTTAAGAAATTGTCTACGGAGCATTTGAGGAAGCGAAGAGAATTGGGTTTATGTTACACATGTGATGAGAAATGGACCAACAAACATCGTTGCCAATCCAAGATGTTGTTCATGATTGTGGATGAGGAGGAACCGAATGGGGATTCAGAGGAAGAGATTCTCTGGTGTCAGAATGAGAATTAGGGGCCTAAGTTGGATGCTGCCTTACATTCCTTGACGGGTCCTGCAGATGTCAGATCATTGGTATTGTTAGCTACTGTCAACAGCCAAGAGGTATCGGTTTTGATTGATTCTGGTAGTTCTCATAGCTTTATAAGGAAGGAGTTAGCTGAACAACTTCAGTTACCAATGGTTAAGTCTCCTAAAATGAGAGTTTTTATGGGAAATGGAGAATTTTTAAAATGTGATCATAGATGTCCTAAGGTGCAATTGAGGATTCAAGGGCACTGTTTTGTAACCGATTTGTTTGTGGTGGAGCTTTGTGAACTCAATGTTGTTTTGGGGATGCAATGGTTGGTCACTTTAGGAAGGGTCACTCATAATTATGGAGACCTTTTGATGGAGTTCACTTGGCAAGGCAAGCAAATTACTTTACAAGGTGGGAAACAACAATTGCAGCTGCTGGATGGTGTAACGGATGTGCAGTGTCATTCTTTGGAGAATCATGACAACACTCTCTTGGCTGGGGTACCTGCTGAATTGTTAGCCTTACAAGACAAAATTCCTCCACCATTGTGGACTATTTTAGTCACATGTCAGCATGTTTTTGACACTCCCACAGTGTTACCACCTTTTCACGACAGTTCCCATGCTATTCAATTGTTGGATAAGTCAACAGCTGTTAAGGTCAAGCCTTATAGATATCCTCATCATCATAAGGAGGAAATTGAGAAACAGGTTGCTGATTTAATGTCTAATGGGTGGATCCAACATAGCCATAGTGCATTTTCATCACCTGTTTTATTGGTCATAAAGCAGGATCATTCTTGGCGCATGTGTGTGGATTATAGGGCTTTGAATGCCATTACCATTAAGGATGCTTTTCCTATTCCCACAATAGATGAACTTTTGGATGAACTTTTTGCTGCTAAGGTGTTCACTAAGCTCGATTTACGTTCGGGTTATCATCAAATACGCATGAAACCGGAGGACATACACAAGACAGCTTTTAGAACTCATGAAGGCCACTATGAGTTCAAAGTAATGCCTTTTGGCCTTACTAATGCACCTGCCACTTTTCAAGCAGCCATGAATGGTATTTTCCGACCATTTTTAAGGAAGTTTATTGTAGTTTTTTTTGATGATGTGTTGATCTATAGTGTATCCTTGGAAAAACATGTTGATCACTTGCATATAGCTTTAACATGTTTGCTGCAAAATTCGTTTTTTGTTAAACTCAGTAAATGTGAGTTTGGAGTTGGAGAGTTAGCCTATTTGGGGCATGTTGTGACAGCTACTGGAGTCAAGGTTGATGCAACAAAAATTGCAGCCATGGTGGACTGGCCAGTTCCTAAGTCCATTAAACAATTGAGAGCTTTCCTTGGCTTAACCGGTTATTATAGGAGGTTTGTGAAGATCTATGCTTCCTTAGCTCATCCCTTGACAGAATTGTTGAAGCAGGATAAGATCACATGGACCAAGGAAACAGATGTGGCTTTTACAACATTAAAAGCAGCAATGTCTTCGACCCCCATTTTACAGTTACCTGATTTTACATGTCCTTTTATAGTCGAATCAGATGCTTCTAACATTGCAGCTGGTGCTGTCTTATTGCAGCATGGGAAGCCTATTTCTTTTTTTAGCAAGAAGTTTGGTCCACGAATGGCTGCTTCTTCTGCATATGTTCGAGAATTATATGCTTTGACTGAGTCCATCAAGAAGTGGCGCCATTATCTCCTTGGATCTCATTTTGTTATTAGAACTGATCATAAGAGCCTTAAAGAATTACTCCATCAAAAGGTTCATACAGAGGATCAACAAAAGTATCTTTACAAGCTCATGGGGTACCAGTTTACAATAGAATATAAATCTGGTGCTTCGAATATTGTTGCAGATGCCTTGTCTAGGCAATTTCCTGATGAGCCTAAGTTACAGATCTTTGCATTGAGATCAGAACCAACATTGGAGATTTGGGAGCAGATTAAAGAGGAAAATAAGAAAGACAGTGAGCTTTTAGAGATTCATAAAGCTTTAGATGCAGGCACAATTGCTGATTCTAAGTTTACTAGACGACATGGTATGATTTTTTACAATCATAGATGCTTGTTGGGTTCAAACTCTTCCCTTAAGGAGCTGTTGTTAAAAGAGGCTCATTGCACACCAATTGGAGGCCATGCTGGAATCCATCGAACTTATTTGCGTTTGTCCACTTCCTTTACTTGGAAGAACATGCGCAATGATGTCCAGAACTTCGTTCGAGCTTGTACAGTCTGCCAACATGTGAAGACCTCCACTCAATTGCCTTTGGGATTGCTACAGCCATTGTCGATTCCTGATGCTATCTTTGATGATCTCACATTGGACTTCATTACAGCTCTTCCTCGATCAAATGGGTTCACTACAATATTAGTAGTAGTTGATAGATTGTCCAAATATGCCCATTTTGGACCTCTACCTTCTTCTTATACAGCTGCTACAGTTGCTCAATTATTTTGCGAATTAGTAGTGAAACATCATGGTTTCCCTCGGACTCTATTGTCGGATCGGGATACTGTTTTTATGAGCAAATTTTGGCGCCATTTGTTTAAGCTGAGTGGTACTAAATTGCTTGCAACTCCCGCTTATCATCCACAAACAGATGGTCAGTCGGAAGTCACCAATCGCTACTTGGAACAATACCTACGGGCCTTTTGTTCTGAACAAAATTCAAGATGGGTTCATGTGCTGTGTTGGGCAGAATTACACTATAATACATCGGTGCATTCTGCTCTTAATATGTCACCTTACCAAGCTGTGTTTGGGAAGCTTCCAGTGTTGATTCCTCCTTATCAGAAGGGTACCGTTCAACTAGAGGCAGTGGACACTATGCTTCAACAGAGACAAGAAGTGTGGGATTATTTGAAGGTTAACTTGCGCAGAGCTCAAGAGAGAATGAAGCATCAAGCTGATAAGCATAGGCAGGAACGTACTTTCAAAGTGGGTGATAAGGTTTTGATTAAATTACAACCTTATAGGCAGTTGTCAGTCGCACGGAGAACGAATCACAAACTTGCTAAACGTTACTTTGGTCCTTATGTTGTTGAGCAAGTTATTAGTCCAGTGGCTTATAGATTAACTCTTCCGGAAGGGAGTTTGATTCACCCAGTTTTTCACATTTCGGTTTTGAAACAATTCTTTGGCAACATGGATGAGCAGTGTGAACCATTACCAGCTATCATTCTGCAGAATAAACCGGTTCAACAACCGATGGCCATATTGGATTCACGGGACATAATGGTGAATGGAAGAAAGCATCAATAGCATTTAGTTCAGTGGTCTTCCACAGTACCTGAAGATGCTTCATGGGAGGACGCGGAGTTATTGAGGCAAACGTATCCACAGCTGCACCTTGAGGACAAGGTCAGTTTCGAAGAGAGGGCAGTTGATACAGTAGTAGATAGACAAGTTAGGATGAGAGGTGGGCCAACTTGGGTTAAGGACTATGTCTTGTAAAGGCTAGGTGAATCTGTTAGTTTGTTGATTGAAGTTAGTTAGAATGAACGGTTGTCTGTTAGTGTTGGTTGTTGTTTGTAACTGATAGGGAAGTTAGTTAGAAACAGTCTTGTCCATGTGGCAGTGTAAGGAGGCTATAAAAGGGTCATCCATTGTATGGTCCTTGGCATTGAAAATAATAAAGTGGTTGCTATTCAGAATATACACTATCGTTTGTATCAGTTAATCGATTAAATCTTCAACAGTCAACAAGCAACAAAACTGGCAAAAATGTGAAACCTCAGCCACATCGAGATTGAGGTCATCCATGATTCTAGATTGAGTAGGGGATAAATATGCCACCTGCAAAACTAATTACTACTCATGTGACAATGGTCATTGATGGATTTGCCAAACCAAAATATGAGAAAAAATGGTAACTAACTTACAACATACCCAAAAACGAAAGAACCAAGAACAACAACAAGGGTGCTAAGTATAAGAGTTGCTGGTAACTAACTTACAACAGTATCATTGCCACCATCACCTTGTGATTCAATGTTGCCTGTCCAAAGCAGAGGACTTGAAAATTCGCTCGCTTCACTGATTTTACTATCCATGATTTCTGTGTTAAAAACAACCAAACATAACATGGTTCACAAGAGTTTATAAATAGGGGTTCCTCGTGTTGACCAAAGCAGAATATCCATCAGGCAAAAATAATTATGCTTTTCTTTGTTGCTTTTTGGAGATTTAATCGATTAAGTTGAAGATTTAATCGATTAAGTTGAAGATTTAATCGATTAAATCTTCAAGTCAACCATTTTTGTCAATTTTGATCATTTAATCGATTAAATCTTCAACTTAATCGATTAAAGAAGGGCAGATTGGTAGATAGTTTTTAATGAGGGGAAAAATAGTTATTAATTAATTAATGAAGGATAAAAGGGTCAAAAAGTCATAAAAGAATAGTTGTAATAAATTTGGTGTTTCAATCCTCGTGGAGACGAATCTCTATTTATCACTTATTACTTGGGACGATCGGTACACTTGCAGAGTTTGCAACAAGACACCGGGGATATCATTTTAATAATAAAAATAAATCTATTTTAATTCCTAAGCATGGAAAATTCATTAATTTAGTAATTGGTCCTTTAATAAATATTTTCAAATGATTTTTTCATATTAAACTTTGACCTTAAACTAGTTTGTGGAGCCATTTTGATATGAAAAAAATATATTGAAAGACCACTTTGATCTCGAATTTTGACATTAAAGTATGACTTAATGTTTATCTACAGTTATTCTCAAAATGAAGTCATTTTGAGTTGTAAAATTAAAAAATTATAATAAGAATGATTATTATAACCCCGAATTAAATTATAATTACAAAAACATCTTGATTTTCTTCCCAAAATGACGAGCTCTAAATAACTTATTTACATTGACCGCATAAAAAATGAATCTTAAAGTATATATTAACATATTTAATATCAAATTCCAAATTAATGACATTTGTATCTAACAGAACAAATATAATTATTATATGTTGTTGATGGGTAGGTTGTGGTTATGACGTGTTATTATTCTCTTTGATAATCATGTTTGCGGCCGCCTAAAGTCCTTTGGCTTTGATAGCGAGTGTCTCTGGAAACGTTCAGACACCACTTACAACCTGATCTTCTACTTCTATGAAGGGACAAAAGAAGCGAAGACACTTCACCAAATAACAAAAACAAAAGGAAGAAGCCAACAAAAACAAAACACCAAAACTCAAAGCAGCCACTTCATAGTCATGCAGAGATGTCGTGTGGCGAAAGTAGATAGTGTCTCTATGACTCATATAAGAAGAGGACTTAATATCATTTACTTCTTATCAATTATGGGTTTGTATTTAGTAATTTAGTATTGACCACTCTTATCCTTAATTAACTTAAGAGTAATTATTCTTTTCAGTCCTCACCAAATTTCACGAACCGGCTTTAGTCCCTAACAAATAAAGGTTATTCGTGGTTCCTAAGAAATTCAAAATGGATCCATTTAATTTGAAATCGTGGTCCCTCACAAATTCAAAAAAAAAAACCAATATTAGTCCCCTGAATTTTTTTTTATTTTAAAAAAAAATTATATGTATGTCCATGTGCTTTGTAAAATGTAGAAAACCACATGGGCATATGTGATAAAAAAACACCCTTTTGCAAACCATAGGGTATATGTGATAAAAAAAGCTCACAGGAACATAACTGGTTCTGGAGTAAATCACAGGAGCATTGATGAACTTTTCTCTAAAAAAATATTTGTAATATAATTAAAAAGTATTTAATAAAACTATAATTCTTCTTGATATTGCCTGCACATGTGCTCTGTATTTAATATAATTTAAATGGGAAGGGTTATATTCATAAATATTTTGTTTACAAACTACAGTATGTACTCCCAAAAGTACATCAGGTTACATTATGTATTTCCGAGAGTATATAATATAATTTGTAAAAATTTATAAAAAATTTGTAAATGGACCATTCCCAATTTTAAATATATTATGATATGAACTAATTAAAATTAAGAAAAATAAATATTCATATAATCTTTTGACCCGGGCTCAAATTTGAGCCGACACCGCCACTAATGGCTAAATAACTTCTCTTTTTATAAGACAAGTTTTTTTTTTGTTGCAGCAGTCACATCAAAATTTATGATTTTTCTTAAAAACGTAGCATGAAAGAAACAAACTTTTCATGTGAAAAAAGTTGTTTATCCTCTCTGTATATATATATATATATATATATATATATATATATATATATATATATATATATATATATATATATATATATATATATATATATATATATATATATATATAGAGGATTAGAATCATTTTATATCGTAAGTCTTATGCAATATCTCAATTGTTCATTTCGGTGCATGTAACGGCTATAATTTAAGAAGTCATATGAATTAATTAATCATTAATTACACTACAAATACCAATCAATGATTTTCGTCCATCAACGTTGAGATGTGGTGTAAAACTATTAATCTTACACTAGTGTAACAAGAACATGCCCATATATATATATATATATATATATATATATATATATATATATATATATATATATATATATATATATTATGGGATAGGATCAACTTACACCGGTGTAAGAATAAAATCAATGGATTTTCGTGCATCCAGGTTGATTTATTGGGAATTAAAAATTAATTAATGAGTAGACATAATAAATCTCAACCGTTAGACCGAAAATCAATGGTAAACTTATTATTCTTACACCGGTGTAAAATGATATATATATATATATATATATATATGGGTAAAGTGTTTGTCATTTTAAAGGATGTAAAGTTGTGTCATTTTAAGAGAGAGAAAGAGATAGATAAAGGAAGAGAGAGAGAGTTGACAAAAAAAATAAAGGTGTGGGTTCCACCTCTGTGTGAGAGTGAAATGATATAAGTTGTGTCATTTAAAAGGATAAACATTTTTCCATATATATATATATATATATATATATATATATATATATATATGGGGTAGGATCTGAGAGCCGTTAGATAAAAAAAATCAATGGTGTCACATGCTTGCAAATCAGAGCCATTGATTTTTTTTGATCTAACGGCTCTCAGATGAGGTGTCAAATTTGAAATTTGACACCGGTGTCAAAAGATCCTATATATATATATATATAGGGAAAACATTTTCTCATGTTACATAAGAATTCAATTCTCATATTGTGACCATTCGATTTGCGTGTAAAGATTTTTTTTAATAAATGTGGGACCCACCACTAGTTGAGTCACAACATGATAATTGAATTCTTATGCAACATGAGAAAATCAAATCTTATATATATATATATATATATATATATATATATATATATATATATATATATATATATCAATTTGGCGGGTTTCTTTATCTTCACTCCTCAAAAGAAAAACTTAGCCAACTATATTTTTATAAAGCTTTTATCATAAAAATAATTTTTTTATAATGAATATAAAATAAAAAAATCAGGAGAGGTTTTTTTAAGATATACATCAATTTGAAAACATTAGAATTTACTTTACCAAATAACTTAGTTTGAGCTTCAAAATTATTTTTAAAGTTAAAAATTATATATAATTAACAAATAGCTTTTAAATAAAAACCAAATGATTATTGAATGTGATTGTATGATTCCAAAACAAAATTGACAAATAATATAAATGATTTTTTATTCAGTTTAGATAAATTTTACGCATACCTGAATTAATATAAAAATGGCACCGTAATCTTTTGGGATAGATTTTAAACTCGAATCCCACTTTTACTAATAAAAAATTATAAAAATATCATTCCAACAAATCAGACGTCTTTTTTTTTTTTTTTTTGGTAAAAGAATCAGACGTCTTAAATATAACCAAAAAAGTCATGGATGACCTTAAGTTAAATTAAGGGCCCGCGTTGAATTCATGTAAAGAAATTAGAAAGGGGTCAAACAGGCAACCTGAGGCATAACCTGGACCGTTCAATGGTTGCATGTACGTTCATTCATTTTTTTTATTTTTTATTTTTTTTATGAATGTACGTTCATTCATTTTAAATAATTGTCACTCTGATCACAAACACAACACAGCAACGTTAGTATAATAATAACTTCTTCAGTGCAGACTTCCATTTCGCTCTAACTTCTTTTCTTTTATAAAACTATGGCTTGTCTGAGCCAAGAGGCCTTGGTTTCTCTTCATAAAACGCTGTCTGAGCATGAAACTGAGGAAAAACAAACCAAATATTTTGGTTCTTTCTCTTCTACGCCTTTGGAGAAAGTTTTCCCCGTTTATGCCATGGGAATTCCCAACTCAAATTCTCTCTCTGTCAGAGAACTTTCTCCTCACCATTTGGATTGTCCTGACCCAATTTGGGACGCTGTCAGAGTTGAAGCCAAGCTGGAGGTACCCATAATTTTTATTTTTATTTTTTATTTCCTCGTGTTTTTTATGAATTTTTTTCCTCATCAATCTTCTTTTGGTTACGTTTTCCTAATGTTTTATTATAAACCAACTCTCCCAAAATCCACATAAGTAATTTTATATTATACATTTTTAATATAAGCGGTGAGGATGGAATATGGTTCCTCAAACTTTTTTTTTTTTTTATTACATTCACAGAATTAGCACAAAGCGATAAAGAGCTGGCCACGAAATGCTTTCCATTCACAATTCTGACTCTGATATTTATGTAAACAATTATTTCACCTAAAATGTAAAACTATTAACTGAATGTCTTTTTAATTATTTGTATAGTTCTCTAACACTTAGTATATCTCCTTATGCCAAAAGCCTTATAGAATTGAGGAACAATGACCATCTTGTCACGTTCCATCAAATTATTTACCAGACTGCCATGCGAACAGTAAAAATTCTCGGAATGCCACGTGGCATAATTCGCTACATTGTGCAGCGAATTATGTTTGCAAATAATTCGCTACACAGTGTAGCGAAATATGCTGTGTCAGGCTGCACAGTCAGAAAAATGACACGTGTCAAGCTGGTAGTAAAACAAGCATAATTCGATACACAGTGTAGCGAATTACTATTTTGCTGCCAGCTTGACACGTGTCATTTTTGTCTGACTGTGCAGGTCGACACGACGTATTTCACTACACTGTGTAATGAATTATTTACAAACATAATTCGCTGCGCAGTGTAACGAATTATGCCGCGTGGCGTCCGGGAATTGTACTGTTCGCGTGGCAGTCTGGTGAATGATTTGGTGAAGCGTAGCAAACATGGTCACTCTTGTCCTAGAATTGAAGCATGAATAATGTGTAAGGCCAACCATTTTGTGTTTGAACTTTTATTAGAAGAATTAAAATAATAAAATCGAACTCTAGATCACTTGATAATAGAGTTTTTGAGACTATGTTATAAATCAATTTTATTAAAAATTTAAGCATTTATGTGACGATATATGAATGGTTTTACATTAAATCCTTAATAAGTTTGGATATTAGATGCTGAGAATTGGTTTGAATAATTGAGAAGTTCGTGAATTCTTTAATTTGTCAGTTTATTTTTCCTCTGTGAGTGTAAACTGTAGTGTATATATGTTATAAAATATAAAGTTGGATGCTTCCATTTTGCATATTACATTCATCTTGGAGAACATTTACATATTTTATAAATCGTGATATAGCATTATTTGTGTGCAGGCAGAAGGAGCATTTAATTTTAAGTAGCTTCTACTATGCCAGTATTCTGTCACATGAATGCTTGGAGCAAGCATTGGCGTTTTATTATTGTCAATCGTCTCCAAGATCCTACTCTTTTGCCTACTCAGCTAATGGATATATTTTGTAAAGTGATGATGCATGATAAAGGTATCCAGCGATCTATTCGCTTGGATATCCAGGTAATCAATTACTTCATTTCACAAGCATAGGAGTAGGACATGCATGCATGATGTTTAATTATCTTGTATAACTTTGGATTGTGTAATGATCTAATTTTATTCATTTTGGTACCATTTTCTGGTCAGGCGTTTGAAACACGGGTATTTGTTTGTTTGTCATATTCCTCAGCTCTTTTATATATGAAGGTGAATCTTTCTATTTTTCACCAAGTTTTAGCCGTATTCGCTTACTTGATTTGCGTAAAACCACTCGTTAAATTTCAATTAGTGAGAATCACAAAGGAGCCCTCTACCACTTCTTTAGACCCACACTGTTTTTGACTTGATTTATTATATATATATTTTA
>JAVKPL010001307.1:0-16376 GCA_032173675.1 Gastrolobium villosum | reverse complement strand
CAATCATTAATCAATTCAGAATCAACCTTACCAACCACATCATGAATCACATTTATGCATGAAACTGAATGCTCAACTTGAACCTTAGAATGCTTCATGGAATCAAATATGCTAACATGTAAAATGCTATCACCAAATTCCATGGATAGAGTCCCAGCATGCACATCTAATTTGGTCCTTGCAGTTTTCAAAAAGGGCCTCCCAAGTATGATTGGGGGTGTACTACTAGGAGACTCACCCTCCATATCTAAAATGTAAAAGTCATCAGGAAATATCAGGTTATTTACTCTGACTAAAACATTTTCAATTAAACAAGAAGGGTGAGCATTGCTCCTATTGGCTAACTGGATAATAACACCAGTAGCACGCAAAGGATCAAGACCAAGGAACTTGTAAACAGACTCAGGCATGACTTTAATGGAAGCACCTAAGTCTAGCATGCAATCATCAAATATAGAACTTCCTCTAATGCAATGAATAGTAAATGTTCCTAGATCTTTGCATTTCTCAGGTATGGGTTGGATGAGGGCTGATACATTATGGCTCACGTTAACTAGCTCGTCTCCCTTCAGTCGCCTCTTATTGATGCATAATTCTTTTAGGAATTTGGCATATTTTGGAATCTGCTTGATTGCATCTAAGAGAGGAATGTTAACTTCAACCTTCCTGAATGTGTCTAGTAACTCCTTCTCTTGTGCTATTTCTGCCAATTTCCTGGAATTGATGGCTCTTTGAGGGAAGGGAAGCGGAACAGAGAACTCAGGTTCATTGTCAAGTTTTCGCTTCTCTTGCACTGTCTTATTTTTTTTCAATGCTAGTTCATCCTCAACTGTAGCTTGCTGGGGCTCATGCAGTTGCTTGCCTGACCTTAGAGATATAGCACTGGCATTTGCATTCACTTTTGGTTTTGGAACTGTTTGCGGAGGAAGAAAATTGCTGGAACCTTGAGGTTGAACCTGACTCATTGATGTTGCCAACTGCCCAATCTGTGTTTGCAGGTTCTGAATTGTAGATTCAGTCTGCTGCTGAAATTGCAAGTTACTCGTCGCCATCTGTTTCACCAAATCTTCTAGTGAAGGACCGCAATTGATTTGCTGTTGGGCTAGTGGCTCCTGTTGCAAATGTTGTGGGGGTACAGCCTGCTGGAAATTTTGCCTCTGTTGATAAGGAGGAAGGCTCTGCTGGTTCAGGTTCTGATTCCAATTCAAGTGGGGATTACAGCGAGGATCGTAAGTATTAGAGAAGGGATTGTATTGCTGCTGCTGATACTGCAATTTTCCTGGAAAAACTCCTACTGCAGCTACTGTCTGGTCAACTAGAGGGATGCTATTATGAAAGGAAGGGCAGACATCCGTGGGATGAAGAGGATCATAGTAGATACCACACAAGTTGCTCATCTGTGGAGTGGGAGGCTGCACTATCTGTGTTACTGCCAATTGTCTTACCAACGAGTTTAACTCTTCAAGCTTATTTTCAATTCTTTGATTATTCATGCTTGATGCTATCGTAGAAGCTGCTGAGGATTGGACTGTGGATGCTTGCACTAAGGTATGCTCAGAAAAATAGAAACACACAAAAATGGATAATTCAAAAACAAATTTTTTTTTTTATTTTTTTTTTTTAAACAGAAACAGAAAACGAAAAATAAAATAAAAGAGAATTAAAAAAAATTAAGGAGAATTAAAGAACATTAATCTTTTTTTTTTAAATTTTTCTTTTAAACTCTATAACAGAAACGAAAATTAAAAAGAAAACTGAAACAGAAAAGATAATTCAAATGAAAACTGAAACAGAAAAGATAATTCAAATGAAAACTGAAACTGCAACGAAAATTAAAAGACAATTCAATTTTTTTTTTTTTTTTTTAGAAAAAGAAACGATTTAGACCGATGCAATTTCCCCGGCAACGGCGCCAAATTTGACACGAGCTGTCGAACTCGTGCAAATTAAAAATTATTTTTATTTAGGGTTCAGAAAATTTGCAGTAAAGTGGAAACCCTAAGTCGTCTCTCAAGGAAATTGTTTGGGTGAAAATCGTTGCTGAAAATAGAAAATAAAAGGGGGGTTTTGATTCCAGTTTGAATAATTTAAAAGACAGAATATAAAATTGGGATTAAAATTCGTAATTCAAAATTAACCAACCTAAGGTTAGGGTTCCATGGACGTCTTTCATTGGATGAAAATTACCAAATTCACGGTTGATCTCAATTGAATCAGAATCCTTATTTTCAATTGAGAACAATCGGATCATCAAATCTGATGATTATTCCTTTTCCATGATCACAATCGTGAACCTCAGATCGAATATCCACAATCGCACGATATCGATCTGAGTTAGGAAAAGAAACAAATCTGGTTAAAGAATTAGAAAAATTACCAAATTCACGATTAATCCCAATTGAATCAGAATCCTTATTTCCAATTGAGGTTAATCGGATCATCAAATCTGATG
This sequence comes from Gastrolobium villosum, assembly GCA_032173675.1. NCBI lineage: Eukaryota > Viridiplantae > Streptophyta > Magnoliopsida > Fabales > Fabaceae > Gastrolobium > Gastrolobium villosum. The sequence continues at coordinate 13,924 of JAVKPL010001307.1, read as the reverse complement.
ATCATTCTTCACCCATAATCGCAATCGCGAACCTCAGATCGAATATCCACAATCGCACGATATTGATCTGAGTTAGGGTAAAGAAATAAATCTGGTTAGAGATTGATCGCAGATCCTCTAAACAGATCCATGGAATCCCTTCCCCTTAGGTTGATTAAAAGGGGGTTTAGCCTAGCATGGCTAGGATAAACATGATTATAAATTAAATTGCATAAAAGAAAAAGAAGAAGAAGAAGAAGAAGATGAAGAACGCGAAGAACGCGAAGAGAAAATGTCTTGATCCCCAAATCGAAAATTACATAATCCAAAATGTCTCCCCTCCTCTCCTACATATGCCCCTAGGGTTCAAAAACTAATTTGGGCTGGGCTTAATTCAGATCAGCCCGGCCCATTCGTCTAAAATGCAATATAAAATAAAAATAAAACTAATTTGGCTATGGGCCACTTAAATAATTGGGCTTTAATTTAAATTACAAGTCCAATAATAAAATAATATTCCAGCATAAAACACGTCATCTTGAGCTCAGGTTTAGACCATCTTCCCGTCCGAATTGGGCTTCAGTAGGTGAAATAGCAATTATAGCCCTTCCTGTTATCTGCAAAACGCGACAAGAACGGAGTCAATCGGACATCTGTAGAGTGAGATATGGTCAAAATACGAAAGTAGTGTAAATCTGGAAAATTATGACGAAAATCAATTAAACCCAATTAAAAACTAGAATTCTAATTTAACCCAAAATACCTTTATTTAATTCAAATAAAACCTAAAATTACCAACCAAGAGTAACAAATAAGTGTAATAAAATATGAGTTATCAACATGCTGGAGGGCGAGGCCCATGAGTGGTGGACCAACATTTCTCACGTCTATGAGATGCAGGGCCGTGTGATGACGTGGCCGTTCTTCGAGGAGTGTTTTCTGGGTCAGTATTTCCCGTATGATGCACAGGAGAGGAAGCAAGGGGAGTTTGACCGTTTGGTTCAGGGCTCATTGTCAGTTGACGAGTACCTGGCCAAGTTTAATGAGCTGGTGAAGTTTTCACACTTCAGGATGGCGAGGCCTACTCCTACATTCTTGGCTGCTAAGTTCCGCAGGGGACTTAGTGAGGATATTGCTGGTTACTTAGCTGGGTCTGCTTCTAGAGATTTTGGGACACTGGTCCAGCAGTGTCGTGATATTGAGGACTTCTACAGCACGAGTAAGGCCAAGAAGGCCAAGATTGAGGTGTCACAGGGTACTGGTGGTTCCGCTCCCTGGAGGAACAGGAAGTTTGCAAACAAGGGCAAGGGCAAACAGTTGGCGGCTAAGCAAGCGCCAAACCAGTTTAAAAAGACTTCTACTCAGGGGAACACAGCTAGACCTCCTGCTCCCAGATGCTCGGGATGCGGGAAGTCACATTTTGGGCCGTTTTCTACCGGACAGTTGATATGCTTCCAATGTGGCAAGGAGGGCCACTACTCCAGAGATTGCCCGACGGCGAGAGTTGCTGCAGTGCAGGCGGTGCCATTGCAGATGGTTCCTACTGGGGCACCAGCCGTGCCACCTACTACGGGGCGTGTGTATACTTTGGATCGTCAGCAGTCGGACAGAGCTCCGAACCTGGTCAGAGGTACTGTTACCATTGGTGGTTCAACTGTTGATGTATTGTTTGATTCCGGGGCAACACATTCTTTTGTTGCTACCCCTATTGTTGTGGGGCTTGAATTGCCCAATGATGTGCTTTCTCCATCGATGCGGGTGACCACCGCCACCGGAGAAAAATGTTTGACCTCCACTGTTCATCGCGACGTAGCGTTTCAGTGGGATGGCCGTGACTTCTCGGTAGATCTGATAGGATTGTCGATAGCCAACTTGGAGATTATTCTGGGCATGGATTGGCTGTCCAGAAATTGTGCATTTATTGATTATTGTGCCAAGAGAGTGGTGATGTCTCCGAGTGGGTCCACAGCCAGTTCCTCACCGTTCATTTCAGTCCTGCAGGCGAGGAGGGCCTTGAGAGCAGGGGCATTTGGCTATGTCATGTTGGGAGGTTTGGTGAGTGGGACACAGGAGGATCTCACTGGCATTCCTGTGGTGAGGGAATTCCTCGAGGTGTTTCCTGAGGAGATTCCTGAGTTTCCACCGCAGAGGGAGATAGAGTTCTCCATAGACTTATTGCCTAGTGTGGGGCCTATATCGTTGGCTCCATACCGGATGTCGCCACCAGAGTTGGCGGAGCTGAAGAAGCATATCGAGGAGCTTTCAGCGAAAGATTTCATACGGCCGAGTGTGTCTCCCTGGGGAGCACCGGTCATTTTTGTGAAAAAGAAAGATGGGACCATGCGGTTGTGCACAGACTACAGACAGTTGAACAAGGTGACAATCAAGAACAAGTATCCTCTTCCACGCATTGATGATTTGCTGGATCAGCTCAGGGGTGCTTGCGTATATTCCAAGATCGACCTCCGGTCCGGTTACCATCAGATACGGGTAAAGCCGGAGGATGTCCCAAAGACAGCGTTTCGCTCGAGGTACGGGCATTATGAGTACTTGGTGATCCCATTTGGACTCACCAATGCACCCGCAGTGTTCATGGACTACATGTACAGGATCTTCCAGCCGTACCTGGATCAGTTTGTGATCGTCTTCATTGACGACATCTTGATTTACTCCAAGACGAAGGAGGAGCATGCTGAGCACTTGAAGATTATTTTGCAAGTGTTGAAAGAGAAAAAGCTATATGCTAAGCCGTCAAAATGTGAGTTTTGGCTCAAGGCGGTGAAATTTCTGGGCCATGTGATTTCCGCTGATGGAGTTGCAGTTGATCTTAACAAGATTGAGGCCGTGATGGATTGGGAGAGGCCCAAGACGGTTACAGAAGTGAGAAGCTTCTTGGGTTTGGCAGGCTACTACAGGAGGTTCATAGAGGGATTCTCCAAGATGGTGCTACCGATGATTCGCCTTACTCGAAAGGAAACCCCATTCGTGTGGACACATGAGTGTGAGGAGTGTTTCCAGGAGTAGAAGGAGAGACTGACTACTGCTCCTGTGTTAGTCCTTCCTGATCCTGCGGAACAGTTTGAGTTATACTGCGATGCCTCTGGTAAAGGACTAGGCTGTGTGTTGATGCAGAAAGGGAAAGTTGTTGCTTACGCTTCAAGACAGTTGAAACCTCATGAGGAGAACTACCCGACTCACGACTTGGAGTTGGCAGCCATTGTTTTTGCTTTCAAGATTTGGAGGCATTACCTGTTTAGCATGAAGTTTGCTGTATTCAGTGATCACAAGAGCCTGAAGTATCTGTTTGACTAGAAGGAGTTGAACATGAGACAACGTAGATGGATGGAGTTCTAGAAAAACTACGACTTTGAGCTGAGGTATCATCCAGGCAAGGCCAATGTGGTAGCCGATGCTTTGAGTCGGAAATCCGTGAGCTTATCCAGCTTGATGATGAGTGACTACGAGGTAATTGAAAAGTTCAGAGACTTGAGAGTGAACTCCTTGTTTGGGGGTGCACTGCTTGAGATGGAAACAGCATAGGTGATTAATGAGCTGATGGAGAAGATTAAAGAGGCGCAAGTGCAGAGAGAGTGCCTTGATTATGTGAAAAACTAGGACGGTGTGTCTTGGAACGAGGATGGTTTATTGCTGTTTCAGAAGAGGATTGTTATTCCTCGAGGGCCATTGACAGAAGAGGTTATGGCAGAGGCTCATAAGGGCCGGTTTACTATCCACCCTGGTGCTACAAAAATGTACCAGGACTTAAAAAGAAACTTTTGGTGGCCGAGCATGAAGAAGGACATAGCGGTCTACGTGTCCAAGTGCCTTATTTGTCAGAAAGTGAAAATTGAGCACCAGAAACCGTCTGGTAAACTTCAACCTCTTGAAATTCCACAGTGGAAGTGGGAGAGTATTTCCATGGACTTCGTGGTGGGATTGCCTAAGACTCAGGCTGGTTGTGACTCTATCTGGGTCATTGTGGACAGATTAACCAAGTCTGCCCATTTTCTTCCAGTGAAGGTGAGCTTCACTACAGAGCAGTTGGCCAAGCTTTATGTCCGCGAGATTGTGAGGCTTCACGGGGTGCCCGAGAGTATCATCAGTGATAGGGACCCGAAGTTCACATCTCGGTTCTGGGAGGCGCTGCAGGAGGCTTTTGGTACGCAGTTGAGATTGAGTACCGCCTATCACCCTCAGACTGACGGTCAGACTGAGAGGACCATCCAGAAATTGGAGGACATGTTGAGAGCTTGCACGTTGGAGCAGGGCTCTGCATGGGATAGGTACCTTCCGTTGGTAGAATTCTCGTACAACAACAGTTTTCATGCTAGCCTGGGCATGGCACCCTACGAGGCGCTGTATGGTAGGAGGTGTCGGACTCGTACCTGCTGGTATGAGGTTGGAGATAAAGAGCTATTTGGCTTGGACTTTGTCCAAGATACTACCCAGCAGATCCAGATGATCAGGGAAAAGTTGAAGCAGGCGCAGAATCGCCAGAAAAGCTACTATGATGTCAAGCATCGACCACTGGAGTTCAGTGAGGGTGAGCACGTGTTTGTGAAACTTTCACCTGTCACCGGTGTTGGACGGGCACTCGGAGTGAGGAAGTTGAGCCCTCGGTTCATTGGGCCCTACCAGATCCTTGGTAGAGTAGGACCTGTTGCCTATCGACTCGCCTTGCCTCCGAACCTAGCCAACATCCACGACGTGTTTCATGTATCTCAGCTTCGGAGGTACATAGCAGATCCTTTGCACGTGGTGCAGCCAGATGATGTGGACGTTCGGGAGAACCTAAAGACTCCCGTTGGACCACTCAAGATCCTCGATCGAGGCGAGAAACAGCTTAAAAGCAAGATCATTCCGATGGTCAAGGTGCAGTGGACTGGGCGTAGTCCCGAGGAGTGCACGTGGGAGCGAGAGGATGAGCTTCTCCGACAGTATCCCGACTTTCGAGACAGGTATGTTTCTGATTTTGAGGACAAAATCCTTAAAAAGGTGGGGTGAATGTAAGAACCTGCATCGCTAATTAAGGTAATTAGTGAATTAATTATGATAATTAGGAAATGATTCCATAATTGACCTTAATAATTATTATTGGGCTTAAATAATTATACTGAGTGAGTAAAAATGCTGAAAGTCGCTTTTCGGAAGAAAAGCGCAGATACAGGTTCTGCTACCCGGTATAAATGCGTACCGTAAAAGTATCCCGGAAAAATATAACGAATGCATGATAATTACTAGAATATTATGGAGGACTTGTAAAACAAGTTTCAAGTCAAAATAATGTAATCTGATGCCAGAACTGATACTGGCTATGGAAAAGCGCGTACCGGAAAGGTGCTCCGAAAAATAAAATAAAAATATGACAAATCTTAGAAAAATGAGTAGGTCTAGATTCCAAAGTTTGGGGTCAAGATTTTTTGCGTTGCTATTAACGTTAATACTGCGCGTAGGGACCAATTGCCTATTTATATGCACACTAAGGGCACAAAACCCTAGGTTGCATTCTATCCTACGTAGGAAACTTGAGGCCATTTGCTGCCACCACCTTTCTTCAGCCTTCTTTGCTTGTTTTATGCAAAGTCTTCATCTTTCTTCCTTATTTCACCTTCTAGACACTTGGTTGAGGGTGTGTGAGCTTAGTGGAGAGGGTGAGTGCTCTTCCCTGAGTTGTAGTTGCTGTGAGGAAGCTGTTTTGGAGGCTGTGTGGTGTTGAGTGGGAGTTGTGAGCTTCTCCTTGGTTGTAGGAGCTCCAAGAAGCCACCTTTGAGAAGAAGGGACTCATCTTGGTGTGCATTTTCGTGCACTGTGGGAAGGCAGTTTTTGGAAGCTGTTGAGTGAGCTCCAAGAGCCATTGTTGCTCTTTTTTAAGCTTTGGTAAGTGCATCAACCTTTGAACTTGTGTTTAGATGCTTAAAAATGGAACCTTGATGCATGTATTGAGCTAAGTTAATAACTTAAGGGTGGGGTAGGTTAAACACACCTAGGAATGCATGTTTAAGTGCCTATAATTGGTTAAAAGTTGAACCTATGGATTGGATATTCACGAAATGCAGAAACTGCATTCTGTCGTGAGATATCCGGATATTTGTCGAGCAGATATCCGGATATCAGTATCCGGATATGGTATCCGGATATTCATATTCGGATATGGGGACAGCAACGAACCTGTTTCGGTAAAAATTCGATATCTTGAGCTACAGAGCTCCAAATCGAGTGCCGTTTTCATCATAAAGCCACCACAATGTTCGCAGATAAAATGGATAAAGTAAGACACGACAAGGGAAAAAACGCATGGTGTAGTGAATCATTAAAAGCCCAATTGAAAGAAAAATGGAAAAACTGTCCTAAGTTTCAAAAGAGATCTGCTCAAAATAAGGAAAATAGGGCCAAACAGGACACACCCACATATGCTGGAGGGTCGATTCCAATCAGCAAGCATCGACAAAGGAAAGTAAGTATAAATTGTTTTCTAGTTCGGTATTCAACAATTCATACTTGCAACTAATGAATTAATGATTTTCGTTTGTATTTCCAGGAAGCTTCTGGAGAAGTGCCGCCTGAAAAGGTTGATTGGGCTACCTTCGAGCGAACTTATTCCCAGCAGGTTGAAGTTGGTCAAAGGCGGTGGTTAGGCCGCAAAGTGGAGCTAATAGCGGTTTGATCATTTATTATTTGACGTTTGTTTTTTCTATGATGGTTTGTCATGTTTTACATGTCCATATGTGTGCTGGTTTTTCTTTACTTGCAGGAAAAATATCAAAAACTTGAAGAGGAGAGGTCCGAACCGGCGGCGACAGACGGTCAATCCAGCTCCTCCTATTCCGATAATGGGAACATGTTGGTTACAGCTGCAGGTGGATTCAACAAGAAAGGAAGGGTGGTCGGGCTGGGAGGATATGCTAGCCGATTGAAGCCTAGTAAGCGTCCCTCTACCCAGGTTGACAGTGTTTCTGCAGGTAAACTCAATGCATAGTTAACTCTTTTATGTTTTCAATCTCTATTCTATTAATATCTTATTTTAAACATTTAACTTACTGTTTTATGATAATGTATTTGCAGATGAGCTTAAAAGGATGAGGGTGTCCCACTCCCAGATTCAGGAGCAATTGCTTGCTACGACAGAGAAGGTAACTCAGCAAGAGGACATTATAAAACAAATGCAAGAACAACTCCGACTTTTAATGCAAGACAAGGAAGCCAACTGCAACAAGTCGAAGTCAAAACGTTCCCTTGCAAAATTCGTAGCCTTTTGCGAGGGAAAATCAAACGTTCCCTTGCAAAATTCGTAGCCTTTTGCGAGGGAAAATCAAAATGTTCCCTTGCAAAATTCGTAGCCTTTTGCGAGGGAAAATCAAAATGTTCCCTTGCAATTTCTGCTAAGGAAATTTGCGAGGGAAATTATACTCGAAATCTCCCTCGCAATCTGCGACGGAAAAACATTGTAGATGGGTCTGTATTTGGCGAGGGAAATTTACTTTCTTGCAAGGGGACTTTTCCGTAGCAATTTGCGAGGGAATTGTCATATAACAAATTTCCCTTGCAAATTTATTTGCGACGAGGGTTGTAGCGAGGGATTGTATTCCCTCGCAAATTCCGTCGCAGATGGTTTTTGCAAGGGAATCTTGCTGTTTTGCGAGGGAATTTTTCCCTTGCTATTGGCGATTTTTCCAGTAGTGACTTCAGTTGGAACCCTAATCCCTTATTAATCCCGCCTGAAAATAAGCATTATGTAGATAAATCCCACGACTGCAATCCATACAAGTCTATTCCTAGAACATGCATGGAGCGTCATCTTTATCTCCTTTCAGGATCAATATTCCAATATTCCTATGCGAACCCTGATCCCCAGAATATCATCCCCTATTAGGTTGATCAGATCTAACAGAAATAATATCAATACGCACAAGATAAAGATGAAATATATTAAAATCAATACATATAATGATTCAATCCTTGTAACAGTTGTTCACAAAGGGATCATGGCCCTAACTACATAAATAGATCTAGCCAATCAACATCATGATCGCTGATTTGATTTCAACATGAACTGAAAATAAAAATAGAAGAAGAATATTACAAGAACGGAACGACGAACGCGAAGAACGCCCTCCTTCTCCAGCCGGATCTGCCCCTTTTCTAGGTCTTGTGGTGTGTGGGTTTCTTCAAAGGTTGAGTCTCTTTTTATAAGAGACTTTGACCTAATTTGCAAAATTTGAATCTTCATCTTTTCGCGCCTCCCACGCTGACAGTGCCACTCCCGCGCTATGAGCGTGGGAGATTCTGTCTGTTTTTGCCCACCCGCGCTGATGGCGCGGATCTCGCACTCTCAGCGCGGGATCTTCTGCCAATCTTCTTCTTCCCACGCTCTGAGCGCCATTACCGCGCTGTGAACGTGGGATTCTAGGTCTTCTTTGCCTTTTTTGCCTTCTTTTATGCATCTTTCCTGATATTCAGATTTTGGATATTTTTAATCAGTTTTTCTGCCTTTCTTGCATTGATTGAGTCACTTTCTTCTTCTTTTCGTCTTGTAATTTCTTATATGCTGATCGCATATCAAATAATTCCCAGATTTGAACTTTGTTGTCCCTAGCAGTGTACAAGACTATATCCAGGAAACAATCAATTAATCCAACATAACATCGTACAGCCAATCAATAGATTATCATACTAAGCATGTTTGAATCAATGCAAGGAATTTTAACAATGCCTTTTATGAAAAGATCAGAATCTAGTTGAACACCCCTCACCCAGATAATCATATTACGCTCAATACTCAAGTGTTTGGGGAATGACAATCACTCAATCTATCACAGTAATAACATTACCATAAGCTTGCTCATATTCTCAAGTTCCTAAAGATGAGAAACATTAACACATGCACAATTGATCAAAAGAATTTTACAGGTTATAACTTGGTCGGGCTAAAGGTTAGGTAGGGATTTATGGATAGTAGCTGAAGCGACAATGAGATTGAAAACTGATATTACACCTTCAACTTATTTGCTTTACTCCACTAACATTCCCACAGAATTTCGGGAATCAATTCCTTTTCAGCCTCATTTTCTTTACATTTTTCCATTTTTTCCTTTTTCTTTTTTTTTCTTTTAAGAGCACACTTCTTTTGCCTTGCTTTCTTTTTTTTCTATTGATCTCTGTGGAGCTTACCTCATTTCCTTTGTTTTTCATTCCAACGCATCAGTGATTCAATCTCAATTAAGGTAAGACAATCTGAATATGGCTAAGCAAAAATGATGAACAAAAAGGGTCAGGCTCCAAGTTTAGCAATGGAAAATTTTTATTTGGTGTAGTATTTGGCCATGGCTTAACAAAATAAAATTTTCCTTAATCATTTCAATCAGTGCATGCATCTTTAGAGAAACTGAGCAAGTTCTGAAATGCTATCACAGTGAAGTCTCAGAATAAAATAAGTGTTTCAGCACAAAAACTCACCAGTTATGATGTCAGACTAGACTTCCAAAATAATCATTTAGGCATTATTAATCATTCAAGCATAAAAAATCAGACATACCAGTTGAAAGAAATTTCCTATACAATGTCATGCCAGAAGTTTATGCATCCAAAATTCAATCAAACATATTTGAACCTGAGAATTGTTGTTGTTTCTTCTTTTTTTTTTTCTTTCTTGTTTTTTTCAAAACAAGACGTCTTTTCATGGTGTATGGTGTAGTTCCACAGTATTCATCAATCTCGCATTCAGCATGCTATGCGACAATTCCCAGATTTAGAATGTTGTTGTCCTCAGCAACAAACTATTCTAGATTATAGAAAAGTCTGCCAGATGGAATACACACATACTTGTTAATTTCCAAAACAGAATAATCATGAAAATCAAACCAAAATAAAATTGCAGCAAAAATATCTTTGTTCAACAGTGTTTTCAAAATGTAAAACTAATTGTTTCAAGAAATTAAAAACATGCAGTAAATGACAATGAAAAAGTAAAACTCAGATGTCATCCATAAAATCATCAGCCTCCAAATCACCAAGTACATCATCATCAGCAGCAGCAGAAGGCATAGATGGGCCCGCCTGTGAACTGGGTGGAACTTGACCCATTAATCCAGCTGTGTCAATTCCTCTGTCCAGGCACAGTCGCTCCAACATACTCATCATATAGTTACTTTGAACCATCAACTGCTGAAGCAACTGAGAGTCAGCAGATGGAGGTGTTGATGAGACTGGGGAAGGTGGTGGAACAGCACCGCCAGATGCTTTCCAGATAGCATGCCTTCTGGACTCTTTCTGCATATCATTATAATGGTTTTAGGTCAGATCTGTTTTTATCTTTACATCTCTTGGCTCATCATTTGGTATTTCCACTCCTGCCTGTATGCAAAGTTGCTCAATGAGTGAGCAGTGAGCCAAACTAAAATCTAGTCTCCCGTGAGTAATGATATGGACTACCCTATCAGACAGAATAGCCCCAATATGCATATTATAATCCCCTAACAGAGTGTACAGCAGCACCGCCCTTTCCACATTGACATCGCTTAAATTTGTGGAAGCTATGATGGTGGAATTGATGAAGGAGTGCCAGAAAATTGCCTCTTCATTGAGGTCCAGCCTATCCAATTTTTCTGGCACATCCGGCTGTCCTTGTTTGGATTTCCAGGCGGAATGCGGCTGAGTAATGCCCTCCCGAATGGTTGCAGCCAAAGCAGGCATATCTTCCTTATACACTCCTTCAAAAGGCTGCATCCTGTTGAATGTGTCTGTAAAGAAACAGGACTGTGTTGCTTCCCAGGAGGTGTTCAGCAACCTCTCTATCTGGAAAGCTGTAAAGGAGACCTCTTTCCCCCTTACCCAGCTTTTTCTTGTTTTGTCCACTGTTTCTTTGTCAGCATTTGCGCAAAATTCACGCAAAATTATGCTGCAGCTTGTCCTTGGGAGTTGAACCAGCTTGTTCCATCTCCTCCTCTGAATCGTGATGCTGACCGGACAATCGTCCACCAGAAAACTGCTAATTCTTCTTTCCTGAATTATCTTCTTCCTTAAAAACCAGTTGTGGTACCGGTCCTGTGTCTCCGGATTTAGAAACCGGTTACCATCAAATTCGACCAACGCAGGGGCTCTTGGCCTTTTGGTGCCAGATGCACCTGTAGTCTTTTTGGCGACCCTTTTTCCCTGCACTCAGAAAAGTTCCAACACAAATAGCATCCAAGTACGTACAGCATTAAAATTCAGGATATTAGTTAACCAACGACAATTCCCAGATTTATCTCATGCTTATTATAGGTCAACACTGTACTCAGCCAAATCATCTCATAACACTACATGCCAGTAATAAGAATGCATACCCAAATAGTATGTGAAATCAGAATTATATTCATGGACCCAAAAATGACAGCAATGATATTTGGTATTCAAGTGATTTTTACCCAATGCATCTAAGCAAATACATGTTATTTGTGAAAAATAGAATCTCAACAAGTGGCATGTATACTAAACAATCCATTTTCTTCACAAAATCATGAAGCATTTAATCTCACTATCCTTGAATTAACACACATTCACACTCCATGACATCCATAAAGTATGCAATAGGCAATTCAACTTTGATTTTTCCTATGATGTAATTTATCAAACACCTAGCATGCATTTCTAATTTTGTACATGAAAGACCACATAGATATATTCCAACCATCATCAAACATCCCATTGTCCATACATGTTATGACCTTTCATGGATCGTGCATTAGGAAATTTTAACTCATACATTTTATCGAACACCTAGCATGCAGAATCAAAAACCTAAATAACCCACATACGAAGATATCACCAATCAACCTACCAAGAGCACATCAACATCACATTACAATATAAAAGCAAATAGTTTGAATCTTACCTTTTCTCCTGCCATTTGAAAAATTGGTGAAAGAAAACCCTAGAACCTTTGCTCTGAACAAGATGAGAATCCTAAATTCCTACCCAAAGTCAGTAGGAGAAATGCTGAAGGGGAGTGAGGTGGTTGTTGATTGGTGAATTTGGGGTTCTTCACAGTAGGAGAAATGTTGATGAATGGTGGCTATGGAGGAGAGGAAGTGAGAGGAAGAAGAAGATAATGGGGGGGAGAGGGTGGTGACTGGCGGTGCTGAGAAAAGAAGAATGAGGGAGAAATAGGGTTAGCCCCCTTTTAAAAAAAAAACTGTCGCGACTCCCGCGCTCGTAGCGTGGGTTTCACGCTGGGAGCGCGGGAACCACTGCCATTTTTCCTTCTCTGGCGCTCCGAGCGCCATTCCCGCGCTGTGAGCGCGGGTGGCACTGCCAATTTTTATTTTGTGGCGCTGATAGCGCGGTTTCCACGCTATCAGCGCGGAGTTTTCTATAAGAACCCGCACCGCTAATTAAGGTAATTAGTGAATTAATTATGATAATTAGGAAATGATTCCATAATTGACCTTAATAATTATTATTGGGCTTAAATAATTATACTGAGTGAGTAAAAATGCTGAAAGTCGCTTTTCGGAAGAAAAGCGCAGATACCGGTTCTGCTACCCGGTATAAATGCGTACCGGAAAAGTATCTCGGAAAAATATAACGAATGCATGATAATTACTAGAATATTATGGAGGACTTGTAAAACAAGTTTCAAGTCAAAATAATGTAATCTGATGCCAGAACTGATACTGGCTATGGAAAAGCGCGTACCGGAAAGGTGCTTCCGAAAAATAAAATAAAAATATGAAAATCTTAGAAAAATGAGTAGGTCTAGATTCCAAAGTTTGGGATCAAGATTTTTTGCGTTGCTATTAACGTTAATACTGCGCGTAGGGACCAATTGCCTATTTATATGCACACTAAGGGCACAAAACCCTAGGTTGCATTCTATCCTACGTAGGAAACTTGAGTCCATTTGCTGCCACCACCTTTTTCAGCCTTCTTTGCTTGTTTTATGCAAAGTCTTCATCTTTCTTCCTTATTTCACCTTCTAGACACTTGGTTGAGGGTGTGTGAGCTTAGTGGAGAGGGTGAGTGCTCTTCCCTGAGTTGTAGTTGCTGTGAGGAAGCTATTTTGGAGGCTGTGTGGTGTGGTTGGGAGTTGTGAGCTTCTCCTTGGTTGTAGGAGCTCCAAGAAGCCACCTTTGAGAAGAAACTCATCTTGGTGTGCATTTTCGTGCACTGTGGGAAGGCAGTTTTTTGGAAGCTGTTGAGTGAGCTCCAAGAGCCATTGTTGCTCTGTTTTAAGCTTTGGTAAGTGCATCAACCTTTGAACTTGTGTTTAGATGCTTAAAAATGAACCTTGATGCATGTATTGAGTTAAGTTAAAAACTGAGGTGGGGTAGGTTAAACACACTAGGAATGCATATTTAAGTGCCTATAATCAGTTAAAAGTTGAACCTATGGATTGGATATTCACGAAATGCAGAAACTGCATTCTGTCGTGAGATATCCGGATATTTGTCGAGCAGATATCCGGATATGGTATCCGGATATTCATATCCGGATATGGGGATACAACGACCTGTTTCGGTAAAAATTCGATATCTGGAGCTACAAATCTCCGAAATCGAGTGCCGTTTGGACCTATGTGTAGCTAACACATAAGGCAATAATCTGTAAAATTTCGTAGGCATTGGGTAAGTTGTTTGATCTCAGTGTTAGTTTAAAGTCGCGTCTTGGTTGCTGGAAATTCAGTTGGCAGCAGTCACCTTGCGAAAATCATAACCGGAGTTATACAACTCCGATTGAGACATAAGATATGTCGTTGGAAAGCTTGTGAGGTCTAGTTTAACATACTAAAATCTCAGAATTTTTGGTAAAGAATTACAACTGCAGTTTTAATAAAATGGAAACTTGGAGTGATATCTCGCGAATGCAGAAACTGCATTCTGCGATCTAGATTTGCATGATATCCGGACGATATTTTAATACGGACTTGGAAGCAATACGTAACTGAACCAGAGCCAACAAAACATAAAAA
>JAVKPL010001306.1:0-16767 GCA_032173675.1 Gastrolobium villosum | reverse complement strand
TCATTTTTGCGCAGAGGGCAGCTCCAAAAATCAGAATCCTTGGCTGCCACAAAGCTCTCTTGCTTGTGGACTTAGTGAACCTCCCTCACACCTCACCTTGTGCGCATGGTTTGGCTTTTTATGCAGAAATTTTCTGACTTAGGACAGCCCAAAATGAGTGTTTAGACTGCCACAAAATCTGCACTCATAATACACCTCTTTTCCCCTCATAATTTGCGCACCAAGGACTGCATCAATGCAGATTTTTGGCTGCCACCAAGTTGAATTGCTTGTTGACTTAGTGAACCTTTTGCATGTGCTCATGATGCACCTCTTCCACCCCACTTCATGCGCATAACTTGGTCCATTGTGCAGAAAATTTCCCTGACTTTGGACAGCCCCAAATCTGATCATATCACCCCTCACTCTTTGCATGTAAATAGAGTAAATTGGAAGCAAACCTTTGCTTGATTCAGCCCTTGTGTGCAGCCCCATCCCCTCAAGTAATCAGAATTTTTAATGATGGTTAATCATAGCAACTTTCCCTCACCTCCTCCTTAAATATGCGCACACTAGAGCCCCCTCACCATGCACATATGCAGCCAAGTTTCTCCCCCACTCCCTCACTCCCATAACCGAACCTACAAGCCTCCTTGGAGCTAGAAGACTTTGCTAAAGACAACTCACCTTCCCTCACTGTCCAGCCTTGTCCTCAAGCTGTCCAAGTGGTTCCTCCTCATCCTTGTTGCGCATAGATCACCATAGGAAGTGAGGACTTGTTGTGAAGTAGAACTAGAAGGGTGTGGTGAAGGGTGTGCTTCAAGAGGTAAGCCTTGAGCTTAGGATATTTTCTTTATGTAACCATGTATGTGTGCTTAAATGTCTCCTTGAGTATGTGTGGTTTTGGACTCAAGTATAAGCATGATAAAAGTAGAATGATGGAGCTATTTCATGATGATATGTATGCGTAGAAATCTCATGGTTATGTTCAAACTCATGCCACTGTTTTCTTGTATGATTATGCCACTGTTTTGAAGAGAAATGTGCCACTGGTTCGGTTTAATGTGCCACTGTTTTGGTAGATAAAATGCCACTGTTTCGGTCCCTCAAAATCACCATTATATGCCACTGTTTCTGCACCTAAAAGCCACTGTTTCTGCACATTAGATGCCACTGTTTCTGCATATATATGCCACTATTTCTGCACATTACATGCCACTGTTTCTGCACCTTATATGCCACTGTTTCTGCACATATATGTCACGGTTTTAGTGCTCCTTAAGCCACTGTTTTTATGCATGAAATACCACTGTTTTACTCATCAAATGCCACTGTTTCTATGCATAAAATGCCACTGTTTTAGCCATGAAATGTCACTGTTTCCCTGCTTAAAGTGCCACTGTTTTTATGCATAAAAGGCCACTGTTTTAAGTCATCATATGCCACTGTTTTTATGCATAAAAGGCCACTGTTTTAAGTCATCATATGCCACTGTTTTTATGCATAATGTGCCACTGTTTTAGTCATCATATGCCACTGTTCATATGCATAAAATGCCACTGTTTTAGTCATCATATGCCACTGTTTTTATGCATAAAATGCCACTGTTTTAGTCCTTCTATGCCACTGTTTGTATGCATAAAATGCCACTGTTTTAATCTATAATATGCCACTGTTTCACTGTCCAAAAACCAAGATTTATGCCACTGTTTTGGAAGTTCAAAGTGCCACTGTTTCTGTTTTAAAAACGCCACCGTTTCTGTTTTAAAACGTCACTGTTTTGCTGCTGTATGCTCACTGTTTTGCTGCTGTATGCTCACTGTTTTGCGGCTGTAAATGCTCACTGTTTTGCTGCTGTATGCTCACTGTTTTGCGGCTGTAAATGCTCACTGTTTTGCTGCTGTATGCTCACTGTTTTGCTGCTGTATGCTCACTGTTTTGCTGCTGTAAACACTGCTGTATGTCCACTGTTTTGCTGCTGTAAACACTGCTGTATGTCCACTGTTTTGCTGCTGTAAATACTGCTGTATGTCCACTGTTTTGCTGCTGTAAATACTGCTGTATGTCCACTGTTTTGCTGCTGTAAACACTGCTGTATGTCCACTGTTTTGCTGTTGTAGACACTGCTGTATGCTCACTGTTTTGCCGTAAATAGCCTCTGTAAATGATTAGTTGTAATTGATTTAGGTGCGCTTGAGAAGTAAGATACTTCGTTGCTGTTTGGTAGGCAAGCAAAGGTAAGTGTCAGGCGATGATGCCTAATGTGACTATTGACTACTGGTATAGAATTATGACATGATGCTCCATATGCCGTAAAAATATTATGTTCCATTATAATGAAAGGAAACTGCCAAATATGTGCCGTGATGGCTATACGATTATGAGGTAAAGACGTTATGTGGCAGCATAACGCATATGAAAGGTATATAAGCATGCATCTTACATTATACCGCATTTTTACGCTTTGTGTGTGAAAGCATAGCATGACATGCATGTATCAAGATCATATAGGCCTTGTTTTAGAATAGTTATGTACAGGACCATGTGTTTGAGCAAGCATCATATAGGCATCCCCAAGGTACCGGGGTATGGGACACTTGGCATCAGTCCGCATAGGCCCACAGTTGGAATCCACATGGAGCTCAGGTGCCAAGGGATATTTGATTCCACTGTGAAGTGCGCGCACGACGGTGCTAAAAGCGCAAAGGAAAGGGCGTTATATACGCAATATATGAATATGATTGAAAGGAAAGGCGTTATATGCGCTATATATATATATATGAATATGATGAAAAGGAAAAGGAACAAGGATATGTTGAAGTGACTGTTTATGATTTTGTGCCTAGTTAATACTGTTATATTACTGGTTTTATTGCCACACTACTGGGATTATTCTCACCCCTTCGGGGCTGCTATTTTTCCAAAATGGCAGGAGGACGCAAGAGCATTTGAAGGAGTAATATTTTGCTGTTGATTGCTGATGCGTGGATTATCAGTGTTGCTGTTTGTTTAAATGGATAACTGTAATTGTAACGCCCTCCCTTGTATGCATCCAAGAGAGTCGTTTGCTAAGCGGAATTAGAGTCGTTAACGTCACATGAGCTAACAAGCAGCATACAAATCCGTATAAAAATTTTCAACACTTAAATCCTTTTCATAACGGTTTTTCCAAAATAGTTATTGTTCACAAAAGTTCAAGCTAACATAATCATGATAAAGACTACAGTCATCCAAAAGTACCAAAACATTTAGCATTACAGTTATCCATTTAAAACAAACAGCAACACTGATAATCCACGCATCAGCAATCATCAGCAAAATATCACGTCTTCATGTGCTTTTATGTCCTCCTGCCATTTAGGAAAATAGCAGCCCCGAAGGGGTGAGAATAATCCCAGTAGTGTGGCAATAAAACCAGTAATATAACAATATTAACTAGGCACAAAATCATAAACAGTCACTTCAACATATCCTTGTTCCTTTTCCTATGTATCATATTCATATATTGCGTATATAACGCCTTTCCTTTGCGCTTTTAGCACCGTCGTGCGCGCACTTCACAGTGGAATCAAATATACCCTTGGCACCTGAGCTCCATGTGGATTCCATCTGTGGGCCTATGCGGACTGATGCCAAGTGTCCCATACCCCGGTACCTTGGGGATGCCTATATGATGCTTGCTCAAACACATGGTCCTGTACATAACTATTCTAGAACAAGGCCTATATGATCATGATATATGTATGTCATGCTATGCTTTCACACACACAAAGCGTAAAAATGCGGTATAATGTAAGATGCATGCTTATATACCTTTCATATGCGTTATGCTGCCACATAACGTCTTACCTCATAGTCATATAGCCATCACGGCACATTTTGGCAGTTTCCTTTCATTATAATGGAACATAATATT
Source organism: Gastrolobium villosum (assembly GCA_032173675.1). Taxonomy (NCBI): domain Eukaryota; kingdom Viridiplantae; phylum Streptophyta; class Magnoliopsida; order Fabales; family Fabaceae; genus Gastrolobium; species Gastrolobium villosum. The sequence continues at coordinate 12,872 of JAVKPL010001306.1, read as the reverse complement.
TTTACGGCATATGGAGCATCATGTTACAATTCTATACCAGTAGCCAATAGTTACATTAGGCATCATCGCCTGACACTTACCTTAGCTTCCCTTAAATATTACCAACGGCAGCGAAATATTCTCACTTCTTAAGCGCACCTAAATCAATTAAAACTAATCATTTACAGTGGCTATTTACAGCAGAACAGGGAGCATACAGCAGTGGCTTACAGCAGCCAAAGCAGTGAGCATTTACAGCAGCAAAACAGTGAGTATACAGCAGCAAAACAGTGAGCATACAGCAGCAAAACAGTGAGCATTTACAGCAGCAAAACAGTGACATTTTATGCATACAAACAGTGGCATAGAAGGGCTAAAACAGTTTTTAAAACAGCATTTTTATGCATAAAAATAGTGGCATATGATGACTAAAACAGTGGCATTTGATGCATAAAAACAGTGGCATTTATGCATATAAACAGTGGCATATGATGACTTAAAACAGTGGCATTTGATGCATAAAAACAGTGGCATTTATGCATATAAACAGTGGCATATGATGACTTAAAACAATGGCATATTATGCATAAAAACAGTGGCATGTTAAGCATGGAAACAGTGGCATTTCATGGCTGAAACAGTGGCGTTTTAAGCATGGAAACAGTGGCATTTTAAGTGCAGAAACAGTGGCTTTTAAGTGCAGAAACAGTGGCATCTAATGTGCAGAAACAGTGGCTTTTAAGTGCAGAAACAGTGGCTTTTAATGTGCAGAAACAGTGGCTTTTAATGTGCAGAAACAGTGGCTTTTAAGTGCAGAAACAGTGGCTTTTAATGTGCAGAAACAGTGGCTTTTAGGTGCAGAAACAGTGGCATTTTAGGTGCAGAAACAGTGGCTTTTAAGTGCAGAAACAGTGGCATCTAATGTGCAGAAACAGTGGCTTTTAAGTGCAGAAACAGTGGCTTTTAATGTGCAGAAACAGTGGCATCTAATGTGCAGAAACAGTGGCTTTTAAGTGCAGAAACAGTGGCTTTTAATGTGCAGAAACAGTGGCTTTTAGGTGCAGAAACAGTGGCATTTTAGGTGCAGAAACAGTGGCATTTTAGGTGATTTTGATGAACCGAAACAGTGGGCATACATCTTCAAAACAGTGGCATTTACATAAGGAAACAGTGGCACATTTCTCTTTAAAACAGTGGCCTAATCATACAAACAGTGGCATATAATCTTAAGCATTTTTATGCATACAATTCACCATGCAATAGCTCCACCATTCTAATTTTTACCATGCTCATACTTGAATCCCAAAACAACACATACTCAAGGAGACATTTAAGCACATATACATGGTTACATAAAGAAAAGTCCTAAGCTCAAGGCTTACCTCTTGTAGCACACCCTTCAAGTCAAGAATCACACCACCTTCTTGCTTCAATACACACAAGTCCACACTTCCTAAGAGGTCCTATGCGCAACAAGGTGAGGAACTAGGTTGGCACTAGCTTGGTGTATGGTTGAGGTGAGGGAAGGAAGGAGTTGTCTTAAGCAAAGTCTTCTAGCTCCAAGGAGGCTTGTAGGTTCGGTTATGGGAGTGAGGGAGTGAGGAGAAGAGGAGTTGGAGAGGAGTTGGCTGCACTTGCACATGAAGGCAGCCCCCTCTCCATGCGCACATATATAGTGAAGGTGAGGGAAAATGCTATGATTAACTATCATGAAATATTCAGATTTCTTTGAGAGGATGGGGCTGAATCTAAGGCTGAATCAAGCAAGGTGTTGGCTTCTAAATTACTCTACTTACATGCAAGGAGTGAGGGGTGATTTGATCAGATTTGGGGCTGTCCAAAGTCAGAGAAACTTCTGCATAAATGACCAAGGTTTGCGCATAAAGAGGAGTGGAAGATGTGCATCATGAGCACATGCAAGAGCTTTGCTAAGTCAACAAGTAACTAACCATGTGGCAGCCCAAAAATCTGCATTTGTGCAGTCCTTGGTGCGCAAATGATGAGGGGAAAAAGGTGCATCATGAGTGTAGATTTGTGACAGTCCAAACACTCATATTGGGGCTGTCCTTGTGCAGAAAATTTCTGCATAAAAAGCCAAACCATGCGCACAATGAGAGGGGTGAGGGAGGTTCACTAAGTCCACAAGCAAGAGGGCTTTGTGGCAGCCAAGAATTCTGGTTTTATGGAGCTGCCCTCTGCGCAAAAATGATGGGAATGCAGTCCCAAGACTCTACTCATGATGCATGTGGAAGGAGGAAGAGATTTGACTCAAGAAGGGCTGCAAAAGCTTACCAAAAATCTGCACAATGCAGTCTCATGATGGAGGGTGTAAGAGGTTAACCAAGTCAACAAGTTATGCAGTTTTGGTGACACAAGAAATCTGCACAAAGGTCCCTCCCATGTGCGCCTAAATGGATGAGTATGCAGCCTAAAAACATGCTAATTTGCACATGTGTCTACCATGCAATAAAATTAAAATCAAGTTATGCATAAGCAAGGTGAGGTGGCGGTTTAACAAGGCAAAATGGCAGATTATAAAGGTCCTAATTACTCTCACTTGTGCGCAAAATTGAGAGGAAAATACCTTTGCCATGTGAGTGTTACTTGATACACAAGGCACCTTAGTTGGGTAAGGCTTAGGGAAGATAAGAGTGGACACAACCTTGGGCTGAATTAGCTTGATCCAAGAGCCATACTTGGGCCATTGGCCACACACACAAAAGGATCCATTCACACAAGTCCAAAAGCAACAAGTCCACACACACACTAGCCCACAACCAAACTCTAATGCCTTCTAACACATACTCACATTACTCACATGATTTTAATAAATTCATATGCCTACATATACACCCTCCTATGATTTAATTTAATTAATTCCCTTAGTCTTATCCAAGGAATAAAAATCAAACAATTCACAAGCCATAACACATAACACATAAACCATACATCCGAATTCTACACATGTACATATAGCATATAGTACTTAGGTATTCTACTAATTATGCGGGATGTTACACTCTCCCCACCAAATAGGAATTTTGCCCGCAAAATTAAACTTACTTAAGAGCTAAACAATTCTGGATAGCGTTTCTGAATGTCGTCCTCGCGCTCCCAAGTGGCTTCAGCTGCCGATCTGTTGTTCCATAATACCTTCACCAACGGAATCTCTTTAGAACGTAGTCGCTTGACGGATCTTTCAAGAATTTGCAACGGTTGCACTTGATACGTCAGATCTTCCTTTAGTTCCACTTCTTCCGGCTGTAATACGTGAGATGGATCAGAGAGATACCTCCGTAGCTGTGACACATGAAATACATTGTGAATTCCTGACAGATTGGGTGGTAAAGCCAACCGGTATGCAGACTCTCCAATCCGGTCCATGATCAGATACGGTCCTAAGTACCGTGGACTTAACTTCTTAACTCCCATTCTCCTTCCGAGTCCCGATGTAGGAGTGATTCTCAAGAACACATGATCTCCGACTTCGAACGATAGAGGCTTATGACGCTTGTCGTAATAACTCTTCTGTCTGGCCTGAGCCCTCTGCATATTCTCCCGAATCTTCTTTACTTGTTCGGATGTTTCTTGAATTAGATCAGGTCCTAACATACTTTGCTCTCCTACTTCAGTCCAACATAAAGGGGATCTGCATTTTCTCCCATACAAAGCTTCATACGGTGCCATCTGAATGCTGGAGTGGTAACTGTTGTTGTAAGCGAACTCAATCAACGAAAGATAGCTATCCCAGCTGCCTCCTAACTCCAAAACACATGCTCGTAACATGTCCTCTAATGCTTGAATGGTGCGTTCCGTCTGTCCATCGGTCTGCGGGTGATAAGCAGTACTCAACCTCAATTGGGTCCCTAACGCTCTTTGAAAGGATTCCCAAAACTTAGATGTAAACTTGGGATCACGATCACTGACAATACTCGTAGGAACTCCGTGCAGCTTCACAATCTCCTGCAGATAGATTCTAGCAAGCCTTTCTGTATCATAAGTGGTTCTAACACGCAAGAAATGAGCTGACTTCGTTAAACGATCGACAATCACCCAGATAGAATCATATCCTTCTCGCGTCCGAGGAAGTCCAATTACAAAATCCATCGAAATGCTGTCCCACTTCCATTCGGGAATCTCCAAAGGTTGAAGGAGTCCCGACGGTTTCTGATGTTCGTACTTCACCTTCTGACAAGTTAAGCATCGAGATACATACTCCGCAATATCACGCTTCATACCCGGCCACCAAAACGAGGTCTTCAAATCGTGGTACATCTTCGTGGATCCAGGATGAACTGCGTACTTTCCCTTATGAGCCTCCTGTAAAACTTCTTGCTTCAACACTTCATTCGGCACAACCAGCCGTCCTTGAAATCTCCAAACATCAAATTCATCCTTTACAACATCTTGGTTACCAACCAAATCACGGACTAACTCTTCATCTTTCTGAGCCTCCTTAATTCTACTGATCAATTCATTCTCCACCTTTATATTTCCCAATCTTACGCTGTCCTCTCTCTCGTCTACCGATAAGTTCAAGTCTCGAAAGGCCTCAAACAACTTCAATTCTTCCATCATCAGAGTTGCAGTGTGTAGAGTCTTCCTGCTCAGGGCGTCAGCTACCACGTTCGCCTTTCCGGGGTGGTACTTAAGGTCAAAATCGTAGTCCTTCAGAAATTCCATCCACCGACGTTGCCGCATATTCAGCTCCTTCTGGTCGAACAAGTACTTCAAACTCTTGTGATCGCTGAATACGTCAAACTGCGAACCATACAAGTGGTGCCTCCAGATTTTAAGTGCGAACACTATAGCTGCTAACTCCAAATCGTGCGTAGGATAATTTTCTTCGTGAGGCTTCAGTTGTCGAGATGCATAAGCTACTGCCATACGGTCCTGCATCAACACGCATCCAAGTCCTTTCAGCGACGCATCGCAGTAAACTTCGAACCTTCGAGTAGGATCCGGAATCGTGAGTACGGGAGCACTCGTCAATCTGCTCTTTAGCTCCAAGAAACATTCTTCACAGGCTTCAGTCCACTCAAAAGGCTTGTCCTTCCGAGTGAGACGAGTAAGGGGTTGCACTATCTGAGAGAAATTCTGGATGAACCTTCGATAGTATCCAGCCAGACCTAAGAAACTTCTTACTTCAGTGACAGTCTTGGGTCGCTCCCAATTCATGACAGCTTCGACTTTGCTGGGGTCCACCGCGATACCTTCTGATGAGATGACATGGCCCAGAAACTGGACCTCTTTAAGCCAAAACTCGCACTTCGACCATTTTGCGTACAACTGCTTCTCCTTTAAGACTTGCAAGACAATCCTCAGATGTTCCGCGTGCAGCTCTTCATTAGCCGAGTAAATCAGGATATCGTCGATAAACACAATAACGAACTGATCAAGAAACGGGCGGAAGATGCGGTTCATGTAGTCCATGAATACCGCTGGAGCATTCGTAAGTCCGAATGGAATCACCTGATATTCATAGTGCCCATAACGAGTCCTAAAAGCGGTTTTCGGAATATCCTCCGGTTTGACCCGGATCTGATGGTATCCCGATCGTAAATCTATCTTGGAAAAGACTCTGGCTCCTCTCAGCTGGTCCATCAGGTCGTCGATCCTCGGTAGCGGGTACTTATTCTTCACCGTGACTTTGTTCAGCTGGCGGTAATCTACACACAGACGTAAGCTTCCATCCTTCTTCTTAATCAAGATAGCTGGAGCACCCCATGGAGAAGTACTCGGTCTGATGAATTCCTTTGCCAAAAGCTCTTCTATCTGCTTCTTTAACTCGCGCAGTTCCAAAGGTGCCATACGATACGGGGCAATAGAGATTGGTCCGACTCCAGGAACAAGTTCGATCGAAAATTCTATTTCCCTATGAGGAGGCAATCGAGGTATTTCATCCGGGAATACCTCCTCGAATTCTCTAACTACCGGTACATCCTGAATTTGATTGTCAATCGAGGTCTCAGCCTCGATCGACAAAAGATACCCTGCTGCTCCCTTGCGGAGCTCTTTTCTAACTTGCAATAAGGAAATGAAAGAGAAAGGTTGAAAATTACCATCCTTCGCAGGAACGATGACTTTCCCCGCTCGACAATCCAAAGTTATCCCATTTTCCGTCAACCAGTCCATACCGATAATCACATCGAAGTTGAATACCGGCAGGACCACCAAGTTAACAGTATACGTGTTCCCTTCGTACTGCAAGGTAACACCTCTGCAGATCTCTGAGGCTGTGCACGATCCTCCCGTAGGTGTGCTGATGTGTAACTCATAAGGTAACGGGGTTGGGGTGGTGCCTATTCTCAAGGCAGTATGCTTTGCCATAAAAGAGCCAGACGCTCCAGAATCAAAGATAACAGAAATTGGGTGACCATTCAGAGTGACATTACCTTTGATCAGGTTGGGAAACTTCTGCGCTTCATTTGCATCCAATGTGAATACCCGAGCTTGCGGAGGCTGTTGATCAGCGTTCTGGGGGCATTTGTAAGCAAAGTGACCTTGCTGGCCGCATCTGAAGCATGCATTGTTGTTCTTGCGACAGACTCCAAAGTGATTCTTTCCACACGTAGCACAAGCAGTCGCACCCTGACGTCCCGTCGACGATTGGCCCACCGTAAAGTTCCTCTTAAAATTTCCAGGCCGCGCCTGCAACGGCGTACCTCTGCCTCGACCCCTACCAGGTGCCGCCCTGAAGAATCTGCCTGCTCGATTTCCTCCGTGGAATTGTGGTGGTGGCTTGTTCAAGTTTTTGGCCTCCAGAATGATTCCTTCTGCCTGACGACTCTGGTTGATGAGTTCTGGAAGTGTACGATTAGCCGTCGTCAAGATAAGCTTGCGAATTTCCGGATGTAATCCGCTCTCGAACTTCTCCACTTGCCATTCTTCATCGTAGATGTTCCGATCAAAGTTGGCGTACTCGATCAGCTGCCCAAACTTCGCAATATACTCATTAACCGTCATGTTACCCTGCCTGAGCGACAGCAGTTCAGTGTGCTTCATCCTTCTCATTGCCTTAGGAAAGTACTTATCCAGAAATACTTGTCTGAACACAGCCCACGTCAGCTCCACGTCCTGTGCTCTCAGCAGAGCCCTTGCACCAGTCCACCAAGTCAAAGCTTCTCCCATCAGCTGGTACGACGCGTAATCAGTCTTCTGCGCTTCCGGGCATGCCATGCGTTCGAAAATATGCTCAATCATCTGCAGCCACCTTGCTGCAGCCTCGGGGTTGTCTTCACCCTCAAAAGTAGGTGGTTGGAAGTTGCGGAAGTCTTTCAACCTCCGACGGGCAATCTCTTCTGCATTTTCATGCAGTGGGGGTTGGTTCTGATTCTGTTGCCTATGGTCGCGCCATTCTTGGCTCATATTCTGGATGAACGTTGCCAGTCCCCCAATGGTGGTGATAAGATCCTCTTCTGCATCGCCAGTCCTTCCCCGAGTTGAACCGCGACCACCCGCCATGATTCTGCACTCACAATACCAGGAAATGAGTTGATCAGGCTCACCGCAAGTTATTCATGGCAGCAGTCCCAAGTAGGTACTCGAGTTCAATTCGGACAAGTCAGCTATGCATCCGTGTCTTATCACAGAACAGTCTAAACCATCTAACTATCCTAGCTATCATATACTTAAACTATAGCACATTTAGGCAGTCAATCAGCAGATAAACACAAACAGCAGTCAATTCAATCAAACACAAGCAATTCCATGGACCAAACTGCTCTGATACCAATTAGTGTAACGCCCTCCCTTGTATGCATCCAAGAGAGTCGTTTGCTAAGCGGAATTAGAGTCGTTAACGTCACATGAGCTAACAAGCAGCATACAAATCCGTATAAAAATTTTCAACACTTAAATCCTTTTCATAACGGTTTTTCCAAAATAGTTATTGTTCACAAAAGTTCAAGCTAACATAATCATGATAAAGACTACAGTCATCCAAAAGTACCAAAACATTTAGCATTACAGTTATCCATTTAAAACAAACAGCAACACTGATAATCCACGCATCAGCAATCATCAGCAAAATATCACGTCTTCATGTGCTTTTATGTCCTCCTGCCATTTAGGAAAATAGCAGCCCCGAAGGGGTGAGAATAATCCCAGTAGTGTGGCAATAAAACCAGTAATATAACAATATTAACTAGGCACAAAATCATAAACAGTCACTTCAACATATCCTTGTTCCTTTTCCTATGTATCATATTCATATATTGCGTATATAACGCCTTTCCTTTGCGCTTTTAGCACCGTCGTGCGCGCACTTCACAGTGGAATCAAATATACCCTTGGCACCTGAGCTCCATGTGGATTCCATCTGTGGGCCTATGCGGACTGATGCCAAGTGTCCCATACCCCGGTACCTTGGGGATGCCTATATGATGCTTGCTCAAACACATGGTCCTGTACATAACTATTCTAGAACAAGGCCTATATGATCATGATATATGTATGTCATGCTATGCTTTCACACACACAAAGCGTAAAAATGCGGTATAATGTAAGATGCATGCTTATATACCTTTCATATGCGTTATGCTGCCACATAACGTCTTACCTCATAGTCATATAGCCATCACGGCACATTTTGGCAGTTTCCTTTCATTATAATGGAACATAATATTTTTACGGCATATGGAGCATCATGTTACAATTCTATACCAGTAGCCAATAGTTACATTAGGCATCATCGCCTGACACTTACCTTAGCTTCCCTTAAATATTACCAACGGCAGCGAAATATTCTCACTTCTTAAGCGCACCTAAATCAATTAAAACTAATCATTTACAGTGGCTATTTACAGCAGAACAGGGAGCATACAGCAGTGGCTTACAGCAGCCAAAGCAGTGAACATTTACAGCAGCAAAACAGTGAGTATACAGCAGCAAAACAGTGAGCATACAGCAGCAAAACAGTGAGCATTTACAGCAGCAAAACAGTGACATTTTATGCATACAAACAGTGGCATAGAAGGGCTAAAACAGTGGCATTTTTATGCATAAAAATAGTGGCATATGATGACTAAAACAGTGGCATTTGATGCATAAAAACAGTGGCATTTATGCATATAAACAGTGGCATATGATGACTTAAAACAGTGGCATTTGATGCATAAAAACAGTGGCATTTATGCATATAAACAGTGGCATATGATGACTTAAAACAGTGGCATATTATGCATAAAAACAGTGGCATGTTAAGCATGGAAACAGTGGCATTTCATGGCTGAAACAGTGGCGTTTTAAGCATGGAAACAGTGGCATTTTAAGTGCAGAAACAGTGGCTTTTAAGTGCAGAAACAGTGGCATCTAATGTGCAGAAACAGTGGCTTTTAAGTGCAGAAACAGTGGCTTTTAATGTGCAGAAACAGTGGCATCTAATGTGCAGAAACAGTGGCTTTTAAGTGCAGAAACAGTGGCTTTTAATGTGCAGAAACAGTGGCTTTTAGGTGCAGAAACAGTGGCATTTTAGGTGCAGAAACAGTGGCTTTTAAGTGCAGAAACAGTGGCATCTAATGTGCAGAAACAGTGGCTTTTAAGTGCAGAAACAGTGGCTTTTAATGTGCAGAAACAGTGGCATCTAATGTGCAGAAACAGTGGCTTTTAAGTGCAGAAACAGTGGCTTTTAATGTGCAGAAACAGTGGCTTTTAGGTGCAGAAACAGTGGCATTTTAGGTGCAGAAACAGTGGCTTTTAAGTGCAGAAACAGTGGCATCTAATGTGCAGAAACAGTGGCTTTTAAGTGCAGAAACAGTGGCTTTTAATGTGCAGAAACAGTGGCATCTAATGTGCAGAAACAGTGGCTTTTAAGTGCAGAAACAGTGGCTTTTAATGTGCAGAAACAGTGGCTTTTAGGTGCAGAAACAGTGGCATTTTAGGTGCAGAAATGGCATTTTAGGTGATTTTGATGAACCGAAACAGTGGGCATACATCTTCAAAACAGTGGCATTTACATAAGGAAACAGTGGCACATTTCTCTTTAAAACAGTGGCCTAATCATACAAACAGTGGCATATAATCTTAAGCATTTTTATGCATACAATTCACCATGCAATAGCTCCACCATTCTAATTTTTACCATGCTCATACTTGAATCCCAAAACAACACATACTCAAGGAGACATTTAAGCACACATACATGGTTACATAAAGAAAAGTCCTAAGCTCAAGGCTTACCTCTTGTAGCACACCCTTCAAGTCAAGAATCACACCACCTTCTTGCTTCAATACACACAAGTCCACACTTCCTAAGAGGTCCTATGCGCAACAAGGTGAGGAACTAGGTTGGCACTAGCTTGGTGTATGGTTGAGGTGAGGGAAGGAAGGAGTTGTCTTAAGCAAAGTCTTCTAGCTCCAAGGAGGCTTGTAGGTTCGGTTATGGGAGTGAGGGAGTGAGGAGAAGAGGAGTTGGAGAGGAGTTGGCTGCACTTGCACATGAAGGCAGCCCCCTCTCCATGCGCACATATATAGTGAAGGTGAGGGAAAATGCTATGATTAACTATCATGAAATATTCAGATTTCTTTGAGAGGATGGGGCTGAATCTAAGGCTGAATCAAGCAAGGTGTTGGCTTCTAAATTACTCTACTTACATGCAAGGAGTGAGGGGTGATTTGATCAGATTTGGGGCTGTCCAAAGTCAGAGAAACTTCTGCATAAATGACCAAGGTTTGCGCATAAAGAGGAGTGGAAGATGTGCATCATGAGCACATGCAAGAGCTTTGCTAAGTCAACAAGTAACTAACCATGTGGCAGCCCAAAAATCTGCATTTGTGCAGTCCTTGGTGCGCAAATGATGAGGGGAAAAAGGTGCATCATGAGTGTAGATTTGTGACAGTCCAAACACTCATATTGGGGCTGTCCTTGTGCAGAAAATTTCTGCATAAAAAAAAGCCAAACCATGCGCACAATGAGAGGGGTGAGGGAGGTTCACTAAGTCCACAAGCAAGAGGGCTTTGTGGCAGCCAAGAATTCTGGTTTTATGGAGCTGCCCTCTGCGCAAAAATGATGGGAATGCAGTCCCAAGACTCTACTCATGATGCATGTGGAAGGAGGAAGAGATTTGACTCAAGAAGGGCTGCAAAAGCTTACCAAAAATCTGCACAATGCAGTCTCATGATGGAGGGTGTAAGAGGTTAACCAAGTCAACAAGTTATGCAGTTTTGGTGACACAAGAAATCTGCACAAAGGTCCCTCCCATGTGCGCCTAAATGGATGAGTATGCAGCCTAAAAACATGCTAATTTGCACATGTGTCTACCATGCAATAAAATTAAAATCAAGTTATGCATAAGCAAGGTGAGGTGGCGGTTTAACAAGGCAAAATGGCAGATTATAAAGGTCCTAATTACTCTCACTTGTGCGCAAAATTGAGAGGAAAATACCTTTGCCATGTGAGTGTTACTTGATACACAAGGCACCTTAGTTGGGTAAGGCTTAGGGAAGATAAGAGTGGACACAACCTTGGGCTGAATTAGCTTGATCCAAGAGCCATACTTGGGCCATTGGCCACACACACAAAAGGATCCATTCACACAAGTCCAAAAGCAACAAGTCCACACACACACTAGCCCACAACCAAACACTAATGCCTTCTAACACATACTCACATTACTCACATGATTTTAATAAATTCATATGCCTACATATACACCCTCCTATGATTTAATTTAATTAATTACCTTAGTCTTATCCAAGGAATAAAAATCAAACAATTCACAAGCCATAACACATAACACATAAACCATACATCCGAATTCTACACATGTACATATAGCATATAGTACTTAGGTATTCTACTAATTATGCGGGATGTTACAGTAATGATTAATGTTTTGGTACTTTTGGATGATTGTAGTCTTTATCATAATTATGTTAGCTTGAACTTTTATGAACAATGGCTATTTTGGAAAACCTTTGTGAAAAGAATTTAAGTACTGAAAATTTTTATACGGATTTGTATACTGCTTTGTTAGCTCATGTGACGTTAACGACTCTAATTCCGCTTAGCAAACGACTCTCTTGGATGCATACAAGGGAGGGCGTTACACCACATCATCATATGAGATAAATTGACAGATTTCATACTCAATGCATCTGCCACAACATTAGCCTTTCCCGGGTGGTATTTCAGCTCAAAGTCATAATCTTTCAAGAATTCAACCCATCTACGCTGCCTCATATTCAGCTCCTTCTGATCAAACAAATATTTTAAGCTTCTGTGATCACTGAACACAGCAGATTTCATCCCATACAGAAAGTGCCTCCAGATTTTTAAGGCAAACACAATAGCAGCCAGCTCTAAGTCGTGCGTCGGATAATTCTCCTCATGCGGCCTTAACTTCCTAGACGCATAAGCAATCACTTTTCCTTCCTGCATCAGTACGCTCCCTAAACCTTTCTTAGAAGCATCACAATATAAAACAAACTCACCCTCCGGATCAGGCAAGGTTAACACCGGAGCAGTGGTCAACTTATCTTTGAGTAACAGAAAACAGTCCTCACATTCCTGGGTCCACACAAAAAGAGTATCCTTTCGTGTCAATCGGGTCAATGGTAGAACCATTGCAGAAAATCCCTATATAAACCGGCGATAATAACCAGCAAGCCCCAGAAAACTTCTAATCTCAGTCACAGTCTTAGGTCGTTCCCAGTCGCTTACCGCTTCAATCTTGCTTGGATCCACTGCAACACCACTTGCAGAAATAACATGACCCAAAAATTGCACCTCAGATAACCAGAATTCACACTTAGACGGTTTAGCATATAATCTCTTATCTTTCAACACCTGCAACACAGTCCTCAAATGGTCGGTGTGCTCCTCCTTACTCTTAGAATAGATCAAGATGTCATCAATAAATACAATTACGAACTGGTCCAAATATGGTTTAAAG